>JAQZBX010090817.1:0-12463 GCA_029593785.1 Cabassous unicinctus
AAAAAAAAAAAAAAAAAGAGTGGCAAACAAGGGTCCAGTAACGATTATGTTTTAAGAATTCTGTGAATGAGGGTGGCAGCATGGGGCTGGGAACAAAGGCTCAGAGATGGGAAAGAGACTTTGAAGGTACAACCAATAGTCTTGCTGATTGATTAGTGGTGGGGCATGGGAAAAACACAGGAGTCAAGGGTGATGGTACAGCTTTTGACCTGAATGATGTTGTAGTGGTCTGAATAGTGCCCCTTGTCCCCCCAAAAAATTCATCTCCACCCAGAACCTCAGAATGGGATCTGACCCAGAAATAGGATCTTTGCAGATGTAATTAAGGTAAGGATTGAGATAGGATGGTACTGGATTAGGGTGGGCCCTAAATCCAATAAGGGATGGAAAAGGGTACACGGACACAGCACAGAAGGCCATGTGGAGATGGAGGCAGAGATTGGAGCGATGCTGCCACAAGCCAAGGAGACCCAGGAGCCACCAGAAGCTGCAAGAGGCAAGAAAGAATTATCCCCCTTGTGTCTTCTGGGAGACCGGGCCCTGCCAACACCTTGATTTCTGACTTCTGGCCTTGTCAACTATGAGAGCATAAATGTCTGTTGCTTTAAGGTCCCCAGTGTGGTTATTTGTTACAGCAGCCCTGGAAAACTGATACAAATGGCACCACCGGCTGCAATGGCAAGTCATGGGGGGGAGCTGGTGGGGTCCAGAGGGCTGGGCTGATCATGACATCCGAGTATAGAAGCCAAAAGGGCAGGTAAAGGTTCCAGGCTGGAGCTTAGGAGAGAACCAAAAGAGATTATGTTTTGAGTAATCAGCACATTACTGGTGTGCTTCACTGGAAAACCATACATTGTTTAGAACACATCTTTCCTGGAACTACAAGAAATTCCAGAGGGGTTATTTCACAACTCTGTAAGTTGCAGGTGGCTGATAGCAATACAAAATGATTCTTGTCTGGTATAAGAAAATAAATTGGTGGAATTTCAATGAACTCCTCCCCTTCTGTTATGGAAGTAGCCAGTTTTACATGTGCATTTGAGCTGTGATTTTACCTTTTTTGAAAAAAATTATCCTTTAACAGTAGTATTTGAAACTGCAGGACTAGATGAGGTCGCTGGGGGAGGAACTGGAGATAAAGAAGTGAAGGAGGACAAGGACAGAGCCCTGGGGTGTCCTCTCCCCTCCCACCCCCCATTTAGAGATCGCAAGGGAGAAGGAGCAGTGTAGGGGGAAGCTGCCCCAAAGAAACTGTTGCTACAGTGCCCCCGGGAGGCACTTTGCACCAGGAGGAGGGGAAGCAATCAGCTATATCAGAGGCGCTGGGAGGCTGGGTCAGGTGAGGCCTGGCTGGACCTTTGTTTGGGGCAAAATGGAGGCCACTGGTGACCTTGAAAAGAGCCGTCTCAGGAGAGAGTGCTGGGGAGTGGGCTCAGGAGAAGCAGCCAAAAGAGGTGGTTTCAGACGTGCTGGAAATCCTGAGTGTTGATAGCCCCTCCCAGAAGTTTCCCTCAAAAAGAAGCAGAGAAAAGCAGTGGTTTCTGAAGAGAAATGTAAAATGATGGTGGGGAAGGCAGGTAGGTAAAATGGCAGCCACCATAGCTTGTGTGCCGCTCTCAGGTGATCCAGCAAAGAAATGGCTGAGACAGGAGAAAGGGGACAGCTGCAGATGCAGGTGCTGGCAGCTGCAGAATGGAGGCCCAAGGCGCAAGGGAGGCTAGGGTGGCCATGGTTTTGGCAGACTGTGACAGGAGGGGCTGCATGTAGTGGAGGGAAGCTCATGCCTGTGGCAGCCTGTGAGCTCCAGAGGGCACAGGGCAGGGTTTGGGGGCAGAGACGGCAGGTGATGGACTAGGGAGACCAAGAATTTGGATGCTGACCTTAGAGGCCTGGCTTTGGTGCTTCTAGGGAATCAGGGACCACGCCCAGGGCCCTTGGTCTTAGAGCTAGGGCCAGATGGCAGCTGGTGCCTGGCAGGGGCTCCCCTCTGGGGCCATTCCACTGATGACCCCGCACCTGGGATCCAGATGAGGCAGCAGGAGGAGGATGTGGGGCCTTTCCCATGGCCTGCCCAGCCAGCCTGGCGGTTTTCAGTCCATGCTTTCACCTGGGATCCTTCCTCCAAGGCCGCAGCATGAGGAAGTTCAGGAGGTGGAAGGTAGAGGATGATGAAGGAGCTGGGCTGAGGGACCCTGTATCTAGACCCCCTCCGTAAGGTGGTCCCCACTGGGCGCCAGGAGCCCCTCTGGAACTCAGCAGAGCCTCCAAGCAAACAGGACTGGGGTTCTGTCCTGGCCAAGAGCTTCCCCATGTCAGTGGTCCCTGGGCAAGTCTCACAACTCTCTGGGCCCCAGGTTCCTCTGCTAAAAGAGATGGGAAATAACGATGCCAGCTCTGGGCCTGGCACAGGACACTCAGCCCCCCCTCTCCCCAAACCCTGATGGGCGTCCCTGGGCTGCCCAGCAACCACAGGCAGCTTCACTCACTGCAGCTTGCAGGAGGTTGGCAAGCATTAGAAGGTCCTATGTTGGGGATCCCAGTTCCTCAGTGTCTCAAAAGGGTCCAGGCAGTGTCTGCTTCCACTCTGTCCCTTGAGTACAGCCCCCACCCCCAGGTCCCGGCTGCAGTCTGGGTGGGACCTCTTTTGGCTATTAGAGCCAATGCTGGCCAAGGCTTTCTGCCACCTCCCTTCTCTGTCCATCCACACACACCTCCGGACAGCCAGACCACTCTTGGGCAGGCAGTCGTTATCATTGGGCCCTGCCGCGTTTGCTTGCTTCTTTGTTTTTTTACAGTTTACATAACCATTATTTTATTTTACACTATTGGATGGGAGGACTTGGATTTGTTCCCCCTGTATACTCCACAAAATAAAATATTGCCTTCTGTTACATGGCTGAGCTAAAGGTGGCCTCTTGGTATTGGCCCTGGATTCTTCCCAGGGCAAACAATGGTAGACAAGGTCCACACGCCTTCCCTTAGGAATGTTGGAGCCCAACACATGGTGGGCTCAG
The DNA here is from genome assembly GCA_029593785.1 of Cabassous unicinctus. NCBI lineage: Eukaryota > Metazoa > Chordata > Mammalia > Cingulata > Chlamyphoridae > Cabassous > Cabassous unicinctus. Next base: position 3,015 of record JAQZBX010090817.1, read on the forward strand.
AGCAGGAACCCCTGTTCGTTTGCTGACCAACTGACCAACTGACCTTAGCACGAACAAGCTACATGTGGATGCTGCCCTTAAGTTCTCACAGTCGAGCAGGGAAAACTGTCTTATTTTAAAATAAACAATTGCCTGCAAAATAAAGACCAGGGAGGAAAAATACAGAATTCTGTGGGAGCTGTGGTCTGAGCTGGGGATGTGGGGATCAGTCAGATAGACTTCCCTAAGGAAGTGAGAGTCAAGCTGGGACCTGCAGGATGAGAAAGGGTTGGCTGGGTGAAGAGCAGAAGAAAGAATGTTCCAGTGGAGTGACCAGCATGCACAAAGTCCCTAAAACAAAACAAAACAAAACATCTGAACCACAGCTCCTGTCATGGCCCTTCCTCGACTCAGAGCCCCTCAGTGGCTTCCAGGGACTCCCAGCCAAACCCACACTCCTCAGCTGAGGCCCTCGGTGCTCAGACCTCAGCCCTTCTTTCAGATTCTGCTGAAGATGCTGCTCTCCTTCAGAGCTCAGGACTCAGCCAAATGGGCTATTTGTGTTCCCAGGGCCTGCCCTGTGTTCCTACCGCTGTGCCTTTGTTGTTGTGTCTTTGTCCCTGTGCTGTGGCTCCCCAAGAATGCCCTCTCCTCTCCCTCCATCTGTGAAGTTTCTTCCCTTGGTTCTGGATGAGATGGAGTTAGCACACTCCACCTCTCTCTCCTACTGAAAGCAATTATAAACCCCGGACGGTATGCATGGGCAGCTAAGGACATTGAAATGTAACCAGTGGCAGGTGGGTTAGAGAAGAAGACAGGAACAAAAAGTGCCATGGAACCAGTGGTGAGTTGACCACTTTTGCTCGCTCAGTATTCTTCTGGCTGACTTCAAGGCAGCCCGAAACCTGGAATTAGGATCAGGTAGTGATGGTTGTGATCTGGGCAGGGAATGCTTGATCCCCAGTTTGATTCCATTGGTCTCATCAGCGTGCATCTCCATCAACGCAGCTCCATCGGTGATACCAACTGTCCAAGCAGCAGCCATGATTTGTGTCCACAGTTTGCTGCCCCCAAGAGGGGTGTTTGTAATTTGCCAGTCTGGAGTCTTCCAAGTAGCAGAACAGATGAATATGCCATTGGTAATAGATAAGAGTTAGTAAAAATGTAGCAGACCCATCAAGAAACTATTGGCCAGAGCTATTAGGATTGCCTTAGGTTCTGCCCGCTAAGCAGAGCCATCATGTTCACTTGGTGTTTTATGGAGATGGCGCTGCGGCTGAAGAGTGGCTGCAGCCCACTAGACGCCATCAGGCTTCAACTTAGCTAAGCATCAGCTAACCAGCTCCTGGCATTCAGGGGAATCTTTGTGCATGGAGAACCCCATTGAGCCAGTGGCTTTGCTTTAGACAGTGGAGTGAGAGATAATGTTTTCCCTAAAGTGGTTGCTGCCACTTTTTTAATGCAAAGCTGAGATGCTGCTAGGGCTGGGATAACTGCCCTTGAATTCACCATTTCCTTTTGACCAGTGATTTCTGTTGGGCTCTCCGTCCTTATCAGTCACTGAGTCTGAGTTAATCCACTCCAGACTGGGGATGTCAGGCCAGAGAGTCACAGGGCATCTCCATGGGTCATGGGTTGGGTTTCAGCAAGAGCTTGGTGGCAGCTTCCCTTTTGGAAAAAAAAAAAAAAAAAAGGAGGGGGCCAGGTAGGAAATAGTGGATCCCCCAGCAGGTGGCACTGTTATGCTAGGAAATGGCCTCCAAGTACCCCAGTGCCATTAAATCTTTAACTGACTTCTCTTTCTCTTGTGGGATTCTATAGTTTTTGCTGGACCACCTGGGGCAGGGAGGCAAGTTGGAGGTTGGAGATGGGGTGGCAATCTACATGTTCTCCTGGCACTCTACATTCAGCAGTCCCCTAATGGGAGAATCCCCTCTGACATTTACAGGACAGGGACACATTAGTCACATTACATTCAGCAGCAGAAGCCACAACAATACAGGGACTCTGCCCAAAGCACTTCACCCACAAGTTCACTTACCCCTACCTACCCTGCTGTAAACTTTGCTCAAACCCTATCAATCAATTCGGGAGAATTTTTCCTTTACGGGGACGCAGAACAAAGAATCTAACATGCGCATGTCAGGCACTGCAGTGATGCCACTAGGAGATGCCACTTATCACCGGGCAAGAGGGACACTAACCCCTGGGGAAATGGTGGGGGTGGCTATCAGCCTTTTCCCGCTCTTGGTCCCTTGCTCCAGGGTCCCCATCTGAGCTCTGGCGCTGCTTCCTCCCAGCATCCGGCACCTGGACTCAGTGGCATCTTTCTCATCCTCGCCCCCTGCCGTCACTTTCCACCTTGGGCGCAGTTGGTACGTCTCTTACCAAGTCGGGCTGTGGCAGAGAAGCCAGGTACCCAAAGTGTTGCTGGCTCCGGGCTTTGCATTCACTTCTGCTTTTTCTCTTTTTAAGCAGTTTTCTTGAGATATATTCACACTCCATACAATCCATCCAAAGTGTACAATTGATGGTTCTCAGTATATTCACACAGTTGTGCATTCATCACTACAATCCATTTTAGATTCACTTTCGCTTTTAAGCAGCTACCTGCGTGTGGTTCAACCAACCAACTTCACCCAAAGCAAGGTCCTTATAGATGACACCATTTATTTCAGCTTCAGGAAATCCTTGGTTCAGCAGCCACAACCACACTGCCTCCAGCTGTGGCCTCGGGGCTTTGCTGCCCCACTAGCATAAGAGCATTCCTTCCTCTAGCCACCTGGAGGAGAATGAAGAACAACCAAGGCACTATTTGGGCAGCTTACTTCAACTCTACCCTTGCTACTCAACCTCTAAATATTAATTCAATTCCGGTTGACTAACAGATAGGACAATAAGAGACTGTGACGCCCATCCTGTGGGCAAGAACAGCCTCTACAGTTTGTAAGCAGTTTCTCATATCCCTGAACCCAGACTGTAGGGTGCTTTTCCTTCTTCTTCCTGAAAATCATATCTCTGTCAGCATCCTATCCTCCTCACCAAAACATCCGGGCCAGGCATTTGATTTTATCCTCCTTACAAGCTAATGATTTAGCCCATTACTATTTCATGAATGCTGGCAAAAGACAAAAACTCCTGGGGCAGAAGCAAAGGACTTTATTTCATGGCAGAACAAACAACCTGAGCATCAACATACTACACTGGTACCCCTTGCTCTCAAGTCCCATGGTCCCAAATGATACTTGTACACACATTGGGTTGAGTTACAGGACAGGAAAAATTAACATTTATAGAGCTGTAAGCAAGCCTACTCTTTGAGGAGAGAAAGAGATTACCAACTGCATCAACACTCCTGAGAAATGGCCCAAGTAAAACAGTGGCTAGGGCCGTGCAGTCTTGGCACACACAGCAAGAGGTGTTTGAGAGTAAAACTCCCAAAACACGCATGCTTGGATCTGATCATAAGCAGCATACCAAAGACACCCAGTACAGAACTAAGGGGTAGTCGAGAGCCCTGGTCTGAGATGGACCACCGGGTGGTGTGCATATAAGACCATTCCTAACAGCACTAAGACTTTTGAGATGAAGCTGATACTGAGACCACCATACACAGAAGGCATGTCAGAATGCATGGCCTGGACACCAGCCAGGTCAATTGCCTGCTAACACAAATATATCAACCTTCTTCAAACGAATCAAAAATGATCCAGATTCTTATTAATATTCAAAATGTCTAGGAGACCATACAGAATAACCTGGTACATGAAGAACAAGAACATTTCAGCTCGCATGGGAAAAGACAATCAATGGATGCTATTTTAGTCTGCTAAATATCAGAAATATGTTGACTTTTATAATGGAAACTTATTAGAGTAAAAGCTTACAGTTCTGAGACTGTGAAAATGTCCAAATGAAGGCATTATCAGAGGTGCATTCTCACCAAATACTGGCTGCTCATCGGATCCTGGACTCCTGCTATGTGGCAAGGCAAAATGGCAGCTTGTCATCGCTTTGGGCCTGCTCCACTGATTCCAGGATTTGGCCACTCTCTCAGCCTTTCAAGGTTTCTCTGTCTTCCTGCAGTCCCCTCTCACTCATGGCAGGATATTTCTGTGTTTCTGCTTTCAGTCCTCAGTTTATAAAAGACCCCAGCAAGGGGGTGGGTAACCAACCTGGGTCATGCCTCATTGGTGCAATCCAATCAAAAGCCCTAAAGTGATCTAATCAAGTGATCTAATCAAAGGGTCTCTTAACTGAATCAAACGCAATCAAAGGGCCCCACACCCTCAGGAATGGATTAGTTCAAAGAACATGATCTTTTCTGGGATTCACAAAACTTCAAACTGTCACAGATGCCAATGACAAGATTACACAAATGTTGAAATTATCCAACGGACAAATAGTCTTTAAATAATGGAAAGACAGCCTCAGCAAAGAAGTAGAAAATAGGGAAGTGGATGTGGCTAAATCAGTTGGGTGCCCGCCTACCACATGGGAGGTCCTGGGTTCGGTCCTGGTGCCTCCTAAAAGAAGATGAGCTAGACACCGCCCCTGCCACAATGAACTAGATGTCACCCCTGCTGCAACCAGCTAGACACCACCCCCACTGCAACGAACAGATGCTACAAGCCAGCAGACACTGCAGCCTGTGGGGAGGGGATGTGGCTCAGGCCACTGGGCATGCGTCACTCAAGTGGGAGGTCCTGGGTTCGGTTCCCGGTGCCTCCTGGAGAAGGCAAGCAAACAATGAGCAGACAGACAAGAGAACCATCTGGGGGAGAGTGGTGATAAAGAAAAATAAAGTAAATAAATAAATCTTTTTAAAAAAGAAATAGAAAATATAAATAAGGACTAAATGGAAATTTTAGAACTGAAAAGTAAATAGCCAAAATTTCAAAAGGAAGAATCACTGGATGGGCTCACTAGCAGAATGGATATGATAGATAAAAGACTCAGTGAACTAGAAGATAGATCAATAGAGATCATCTAATCAGAAGAGAGAGAAAATAGAGAAAAATGAAGAGTCACAGGGAGATGTGGGACAATATCAAAAGGGTTAACATTCATATAAACCAGGGTCCCAGAGGGAGAGAGAAAGAGAGCAGTACAGAAAACATATTTGAAGAAATATGGCTGAAAATTCTAAATTCAATTGGACATATGTTTCAATTTTCATGTTGTTGATTTCAATTCTATTCTCTAGATATGTACCTAAAAGTGGGATTGCAGGATCATATGGTAAATCTTTTTGAGGAACTGCCAGACTGTTTTCCAAAGCAGCTGTACAATTTTCCATTCCCACCAACAGTGTATGAGGGTACCAATTTCTTTACACCCTTTTAAACAATTTTTATTTTTTTTTTTTTAATCATAGCCATCCTAGTGTGTGTGAAGTGCTATCTTGTGATTTTTATTTGAATTTCCCTGATGAGTAATGATATTGAACATCTTTTCATGTGTTTACTGACCATTTATATATCTTCTTCAGATATTCTGCTCATTTTTAAATTAGGGTATTTATCTTTTTATTACTGTGAGAGTTTCTAAATATATATATATATTTTAGATACAAGTCTCTCATGAGATATATGATTTGCAAATATTTTCTCCAATTTATGGGTTGGCTGTCTTTTCACTTTCTTGATAATGTCCTTTTGAATTGCGAAAATGTTTAATTTTCATGAATTCCACTTTATGTACTTTTCTTTTTGTCACTTGTGCTTTTGGTATCATATCTAAGAAACTGTTGCTTAACCCATGGCCACAAAGACTTATTCTGATACTTTATTCTAAGAGTTTTATAGTTTTAGCTCTTACATTTAAATCTTTAATCTATTTTGAGTTAATTTTGTAATATGATGTGAGGTAGGGACCCAATTTCATTCTTTTGCATGTGGATATCCAGTTGTCCTAGCACCATTTGTTGAAAATGCTATTCTTTCCCCATTGAATGGCCTTGGCAGCCTTGGTGAAAAATCAATTGACTAGAAATGCATGGGCTTATTTCTGGACTCTCAATTCTATTCCATCGGTCTACATATTTGCCTTTATGCCGATACCATACTTTTTAATTACTATTGCTTTGTAGTAAATTTTGAAATCAGAAATTGTGAGTCCTCCAATTTTGCTCTTCTTTTTCAGGATTTCTTTGGCTCTTCTAGGTCCCTTGCAATTCCATATGAATTTTAAGATTTATGTCCACTTCTGAAAAAGAGAGGGTTGGAATTTTGATAGAGATTGCATTGAATTTGTAGATCAATTTGGGTAGTATTGCCATCTTGATATTAATTCTTCTAATACATGAATATGAGAAGTCTTTCCATTTATTTAGAACTTCTTTTAATTTTTCAACATTGTTTGGCAGTTTTTCAGTGCACAAGTCTCTCACGTTTTGGATAAATGTATTCCTAAGCATTTTATTCTTTTTGATGCTATTATAAATGGAATTGTCTTAATTTCATTTTTTTCATTGCTAGTATATTAAATGCAAATGATTTTTACATTGATCTTGTATCCTGCAACATTGCTGAACTTAGCTTTTATAGTTTTTTGTACATTCTTTAGGATTTTCTATATATAAGATCACATTATCTGTAAGGAGAGATATGTTAACTTCTTCTTTTCCAATCTGGATGCCTTTTATTTCTTTTTCTTGCCCAATTACCCTGGCTAAAACCTCTAGTATAATGCTGAATAGAAGTGGTTCTAGGGGATATCCATGTCTTGTTCCTGCTATTAGGGGTAAAGCTTTCAGGCTTTAAATGTGATATGAGCTGTGGTTTATTCATAGATTTATCAGATTGAGAATTACGTCCTTGTTCTAGTTTGTTGAGTGATGTTATTATGAAAGGCCATTAGATTTTGTCAAATGCCTTTTCTGCTTCTATTGAGATGAAAATGTGTTCTTTTAAATCCTTTATTCTATTAATATGGTGTATGTATTAGTTTGCTAGGGTTGCCATAACAAGGTACCACAAACTAGGTGTCTTGAAACAACAGAAATTTTTTGTCTCACAGTTTTAGGGTTAGAAGTCTAAAATCAAGGTGTCAGCAGGGCCATGCTTCCTTCAAAGTCTGTGGGGAAGGACCTGTTCTGGGGCTCTTCTAGCACCTGGCACATAACAAGGGCTCAGGGCTGGCCTCCTCACAAAATGAGATGGAGGTCCTGTGTTTAACACTGGCAGGAAACCTCTTCTGAGTCAGACACTGTGACCGTTTGAAGTTCTTTTATGAATCCCAAAAAGAAAATTATGTTTTGAACTAATTCATTCCTGTGGGTTTGGAGCCTTTTGATTGGACTACTTCAGTGAGGGGTGAGCCAGCTCGGGTCTCTACCCTCTTGCTGGGTCTGATATAAACGAGACACACAGGAAGAGACACACACAGGAAAAGGGAGCTCCCCCATAATGATCCTGCCACATGAGAGAGAGGACTACAGGAAAACAGAGAAGTCCCGAGGGCTGAGAGGTCCTGGAGTCTGGGAGCAGCAGAGCACAGAGGTATGGAAAGAGGCGTCTGAGGGGCTGGGCCCAGGGAGCAGCTCAAGGCTGAGGAGACAAGCCCTGCATGTGCCTGAGAACTCACAGCTGAACTCTAGAAGAAAGCGGAGCAGCCAAGACTGAGAGAAGAGGCTGGAAAGAGGCAAGCCCTATGCCTGGTTGCTCACAGCTGAGTTCTAGATTCTGGAGGGGGAGGCAGAGACCTCCGATCAGCGATCATCGTGCTTCACCATGTGACAGGACCCTCAGAAAGTATCTCTGGTGGTGCCTTGATTTGGACATTTCATGGCCTCAGAACTATAAGCTTTTACCCTAAATAAAATTCCCATTATAAAAGCCAACCCATTTCTGGTACTTTGCATCAGTAGCCCTGTGGCAAACTAAGGCACTGTGTGCAGGTCTTTTTGAGGAGTATCTCTCATTCAGTCTTTGCTCAGAGTGACAACGTCACCCTCCCCCTCACTGGAGCTCAGAGCTGGGTTTCCGCTTCGCTGGAGCTTTGTTTGGAAGCCTCCAGGCAGAAGGACCCATTCAGCGCAAAGCCCTGCCTGCTGGGCGCCGAGTGAGTACCTCTGCTCTGCCAATCCCAAAAAGCACAGGGGCAATGTGCAAATTCTGCCCCAGAAGCCGCCCCAGATTCCCCCAGGGCACCCCACTCCTGCCAGGTAATCACACCAGAACTCCAATAACACAGGGCTTCTTAGAGTATTATTCCTAAACTGAAAAATAACAATACTGTTATGAGCAGAGCCTGCTGAAGGGAGGGGCTGGTAGCATTTTGGATGTGTAATGCTGTTATTCGGTTTCATGACACATTTGCATTTAAATAGATTCTTGAAATTTTTGTCTGAACTTCACAATAATATTAAGCCTTAAAAGTGCTGACTAATCGGGGGGGTGTGCTCAATTTTCAGTTTAATTTTAACACTGATACATTGCCTCATCATAGCCATTCCAATTCACATGACACTTGCAAATGCAAGGTTTGTATTAGCTTTTTGTGCTCTTTGGTTAAAAATCAGGCGGCTCCTGGGTCTGCATTAGAAGGAAAGTGCTCATCTCACAGACTAACTGCCCTAGCTATCACCAGCTCCAGGCTCCTCTGAGAAGTCAGCCAGTGTGTCTCCTGCCCTCTACAGCTTCTTTCAGATGGAATAAGGGCTCCCCAACAGTGCCTGGTTCCATCATTTTTCAGGAGAGTTCTATGGGTGAGATCTCCCCGTAGTGAGATGAAACCTGTCCTCCCGTGACAGCCTGTGGCATGTTGGAACTCGGTCATACCAACTCTCAAGAGCTGATCGTTAAATTTTCAGGAATTTTGCCAGCCAGCTCTTCAACACAGTCATTATTAAAAAGTTAAATTATATAAACTTACAAGTAAACAATTACATTAAAAACAAAGAAAAACACTCAAACTCATTACCTCATAATTATTTTAACTACTATTATATCTTGCCCTTGAGGTCATGTACGTAGATTGTCTCTCTATGGTAGAAGTACTGTATAATGGTGCTCAGCATATTATACTGGAAGCCAGCAGTGGTGGGAGCATTTACAACCCACCCCTCCCCTCACTTTTTTCCAGAGGCAGTTGTTAAACATGTAGCAGTACACCACTGGTGACAACTGGTGGAACATGGAGTATCTATGGACCTTCTTTCCTGGAAGGGCCCAGCAAGTCTTCATTCACCCTAAACCTCTGTGGACTCTCCTCCCCAGCTCCCATGGGCAGGGTATCTGTCAGCCCTGGGCAAGACAGAGTCTGGCAGATTCCTCCTGGAAGACAGGCTCACCGCACTCCAAGATGGTATGGCCAGTGCCAAAGGACTAGGAGAAGATACTTCCATTGAATAGCCCAGATGAAAGCAGCTGAATGAGAAAGCACTGCTAAAAGGCCTGCCCTGTGGCCTGAGCACCCAGAGCCTTCCCTAGGCTCTGAAAAATCTCCCCAAAGGGATCTCTGCCCTA
>JAQZBX010090818.1:0-12492 GCA_029593785.1 Cabassous unicinctus
AAAAAAAAAAAAGTCCTGTGCTTTAAACTACCAGCTCAGGGAAGGGTTAGAGAGACAACAGGACTGTACAGCAAAAGTACTATTGGACAATCTTTGCTTTTTGTATGAAGACCCTCTTCCTTTTAGGCAAAGTATAAAACCATTATTATTGTGTGGTATTTAAGACATATTTGGAAGGATGTATTTTTGTCTCTCTTTTTGGCCACTTCCTATCACAGTCCGTCCAGCAGTGGCATTTAGCAGTTTGTCCCAGTATCAGCAGTTGGCGCCCTCCTCCAGCTCCTTTCCCACTTCCAGAACCAACCTCATGATACCCTCTTAGAAGAAGCGGCAGAAGCATGGTTGTAAACATTTCCGTGTTGTGAGCAATATCCCTAGGGCACTTCCTAAGCCAATTTGCATAGGCAGTTATTATTTCTGGATTTCTCAGTTTTACCTTTTTACTCTTCACCTGCAAATGTTTCTCTACATTGTATTGTATCCTCATTGTATCTTCATTGTATTAAACTACCTCTATTAAAATGCTTAGTGTTTTTTATGTTGCATCAATTCAAGATTTTATCCCATCTTGATTAGATTCGATCCTGACTAATAAAGTAACAAGTAAAACATATTATTATTTGGATTTGGGATTGCTTAGAGAAATATTCCCGACTTGATCATGACTAATAAAATAGCAAAAAAAAAAAAAAAATCATATTGTTATTTGGACTTGGAAGTTATTTATAGAACAATTCCATGGTATTTTAAAATTGATTTTAGAAAGTTCTATCTCCTTTTAATAAATCAGTCATAATAATGGTTTAAAGGCAAAAAGCCATAAATCCAAATTAGATAGGTGATAAAATTTAGAACACTTCAAAGAAGAAAGAGACTTTCTTCTACCAGGCAAGACTATTTAGACATAACTGGAGTATTTTACTACATGTGATTATATGCCAATGATGTTCAAAGTGTGGCCTGTGAACTACTGGGAATCCCTGAGACACTTTCAGGGGATTTATGAGTTCAAAACTAGATTCAAAATAATAATATATGTTATATACCTTCTTCACTGTGTTAACAATTGCACTGAAGGTGCAAAAGAAATGGGGGATTAAAGTGATGGCACCATCCCTAGAATCAAAGACAATGGCACCAAACCATACTAATAGTCATTGTATTCTTTATCACCACACACAGTTAAGAATAGAATATCAGTTTCATGGGAGTAGGTCCTTGGTAAAGCAATAAGGTAAAAAATAGTAATTTTATTAAATCTTGACCTTTTACTGTATTTTTTTTTTTAATATTCTGCTTGACAACATGTGAAGTAGTCATAAAGCACTTCTGATGCAACCAAAGTACAATGCTTGTGACTAGAAAGAGCAGTATGTTTGAGAGGTAGCCTTCACTAGCTATTTTATTTTTCTTGAGCATTACTTTTAATTAAAAGAATGACTGGCAGACAGATATAGTTATTCAGTTTTAGGTATATGGCAGAAGATTTCTTGAAAATTAACTGTGTGACCCTATCCCTTCAAGAAAAACAACTGACCATTTTCATTGCCAAAGATAAAACTTGAGGTATCAGGCAAAAAATAAGAATTTGAAAAATTTTTATCCACCACCATACACTTGATAGCTTCTCAAAACTTAAAGACTTCTCAGGTATCAATGGTAATATAAAAAATAAAAAAATGTGCTTTTGTTTAATATTGTCTGATAAAATATGTCAACATTAGTAATATCTAAATAACTTAGCTGATATTTTACAAATGACTGGTACATAATGATATAAAAATCAGGTAAAGGTAAAAGATCCATTCAAAGTGGAAGATGGACAAAATAATTTTAGCATAACAGTATGAAATATTTACTAATATGATTTCAGATTCCACTTTGCAATTAACTTTTTAGAAACCATTTTTTGTTGAGTTTTGGTGTAATATCAAAGAAGAATATCCTCAATTACCCAAAAGGATTATTAAAATACTTCTCTTCCATCTAAACATCTGTGTGAAGCTGGATGTTCTTCACGTACTTCAATTAAAAGGACATTTGATAACATATTGAAAATTTGTTGTCTTCTATTAAGCCAGACATTAAAAAGATTTGCAAAAATATACACCAAGACTATGGTTTTTATTTTGTTTTTCCATTAAAAATGCTATGCATGTTAGCATGTAATGGATTTATAATTGTTATTTTAAATTTACGCAGTAAAAAATCTTTTAAAACAATTATCGGTTTTAATTCCTAATACGTTAACTATCAAGAGATACAACTCTCACAAATTGCTCTTTGGCAGCTTCAATAATTTTTAAGAGTGAAAAGGGTCCTTGAGGCCAAAGGTTTGAGAACTTCTGAGATATGATTGTTTTTTTCATGAAAATATAAATATAAATACTTAAATTGGGCAGTAGCACTATCAGTCAGATGGAATCATCTACCCCTGGGTCTAATTTACAAGTGAAATTCAACTTGAAGATGGAATGGTATAAAGACTCAAGTTAAGTTTATGAATTGCGAGGAACTGAAAGGTTTCTAACAATATATTATTGTGCATTAATATGCATTTTTATGTGCATGTGATTTTCCTTCAAATATTTTCTTTACAGGCTTTTGTTTTATTACCCAGCTTTTTTTTTTTTGACTCACATATGCATATGCTTCCATATGTATGAAAGGAGAAGTTGACAGTCAACAGCACTGGCTGTAGAGTACTTGATTTGTCTGAGTTATTTAAAAAATCAGAGTGATCATAGTATAGAATTATTACAATCTATTGTTTTAAAAAGATCAACCTAAAGGGAAATTTCCTCCCCAGCATCCTAAATTCACTCCACATCCAGGAGTTCAAATTAGTACTTTGTCTATCTTTAAAAAGTTCTACTAATTATTGCAATCCAACCAAACTGTGAATTCACCTCTAAAAATAGCCTTTTTGGTGGCTGTATTAGTTAAGATAAAACAATCCTTGCACATGTATATGTTCAAGGCTAACGAGAAGTGCCATCTGTAGAACTAGGATATTTTCACACTCCTCTCTATTATACAAAACAATAAACTCTTTCCAGCTGATTTCTCTCATTGTGAAATGCAAATTGCCTATAAAAGTCCTCAGGGTGTGAGAAGACACTTATCAAACAGACATTACACATGCATTCATAGAAACTATGCAGCCTCAGACTCTATTTTAGATGCATTAAGGACCAGAAAACATAGGTGTGAACCTGTTCTATGTAGCTATAATTATGGCCTGAAGTAGTTCTGTTGGTTAAGATATGTTGATTATTATATTGCTTCCACTAACTTTTGATCTATTGAACAGCTGCCTCATACCAGGAGAAGTATAATCTTCAGAACAGAAGAAAACAAAGCAAAATGCATTCCATGTGGGCTTTAAATGATTAATCTGGCATTTACCAGTCTACTGAATTTTATATATGATATACTCAGTATTGTACATACTTTGCCTGCTTGATAAATTTACTGTTCCTAACAGGTAATGCAGGCTCCAGGGAGTGAATAAACTTGAAGAACCAGATTGAATTTTGGCTGAATAATCACCCACATCAACTTCAATGAGAAATTCACTGCTGCCCATGGTCCATGAATAGCCAATCAGAAAAGAAAAGAACAATGTTTTACAGAAAAGTGCTCAGGTCTCAATGTGGCAAGCAGAGGGAAAAATATCTTCAACAGCATTGGGAGAGAATCTAAATTGAAAATGTATAGGGATATTCATTATTTAAAATTTTGAAATAAAATTAGCTGAGAATGTACTAAAAGAAGAAATCTTAGAGACCAGTAACTTCACATGTGACTCATTTTTATATGTCCCATGATTTCTAAGTCTTTGATATTGGAGGCAATAAAAGCATACTTAGGTGAATAAATGAATGAATAAATCTCTTAAATGAAACAAAATATAGATTTTTATGAGCATGAACAAAAAAATAAGTCTGGTTTAGCTAAACCATTTGAATTTTGCTCTCTGAATGAAATATTATGCATATTTTTCCCCATCATGAGATTTCATTTGTGGTCAAAGGATCACTTCAAAATGTGAATTTGCATGCCAGCAAGCTAAACTTTTTACAAACCTCATCCTGAAATTCAAGTCTCTTTTTCTACCAGGAAAGCAATTAAGGCCCAATCATTTTTAATGCATCATAAATAATCTTCACACTTGCTGTTAAGTTAATTAATATAAACAGTAAAGCCAAATGCATCAAAATGAAACTTATTTTGCAAACATACAAAATGGTCTGCCTCATTGCCCCCCCACCAAGATTAAATGACATTTTGCTAGCAACTTTTTCAAAGTTGAGTCCAAATTACATCTTTTAAAAAAGGATTGCTAGAAGGAACACAATGAATTCAAAGGGTGTTCAAATGATTGGCCATTGGAAGTAGTGATGATATTATCTAACTACCTGGAAAGCACTCATGTACATGAGCACTAACCCAGAGCTATAGTTTTAAAAATACTTTATAAACAATAACATAATTGAGACCTTGAAATTCATGTTTATTTATACCCCATCTCTTCCAATAAGGTTTTGAGGCAGTTTGCAAACACTCATCCAACAAGATAAAAGGAAGTAAGTTAGAAAATAAGATCAAAGGAGAAAGAAGACAGTCCCATTATAGCCAGGCTTATGAAATATTAAAATACCACATCTCTCAGCCCGGTAACATTTGCACCAATACATCTTCTGAATAATTGTGACATCTAGTCTATTTCCCATTTTAATGTTTGCCTACCTGAGAGAACTTTCCAAAGGAGAGGAACCACCTGTAACATTGCAGTTCTCTGAAGGCATCCCCGTCCTGTCCTTCAAGTACTTGCCCTCTCATCAGTCCCAGATCTCTTCTCTGATGTCCCACACTGACTTGCTGGTCTCAGCTCACATCAAAGCTCATTCTCATGCACTGTAACCATTATGATTTCCTTGGTGTGAGTCTTTTCCCAGGACATCTATTCAGATAACCTGACCAGAGAAGCCAATGCATTATCCAGAATTATTTGGCTAGTCAGTAATTGAGTCTTCAGTTTTGTCTATCCATTTGTGTGGTATCTGCAAACCGGTAATGAAGGGAACATCTTACAGTGTTCTTTAAATGGTTCCATTTTCTCCAACTCTGAGACATATTGAAGCATGCCCACCAACAAGATAAATTTCCGTTCCACAGGGTAAAGGGCAGAGACAGAATTTCTGAGTACAGATAACAACAATAAGAAGAAAAGCAGGCTTTCTCTCCTCCAAATACCTACCCACACAATAACAATAGTAATAATAATAGTAATAATAAAACATTTACCAAAAGCAACTAAACCAGTAAAGAAGCATATACTAACATCAAAAACTCAAAAAGCAAAACCATGAAAAGAACCAGAAAATTCTAGTAGAATTTGAGAAAGATGAGTGTGGTACCCATCTGCTCCCTCATCCCCCAGAAATGCTAACCCTAGACTTTTGAACTTTTGGAGTTGAGCTAAAATTGGGGAGACCATGCACTGCAGGCATATCTTCTCCCATAAACCATATTTACCTGGAAAGAGGAAATAGTTCCTTGGAAGGGATGAGTAAAATGGTGCAAGTGAAAAACTTGGACTAGCTCTCTAACAAATCAACAGGCTCTGTGCCCCAAACCATCCTAGAGAAATGGGATGAAGCCGAGCCCACCTTGCTAGGTGAACTAACTCTAATACAGGAAAATAAAAAAATAAAAAAATTTCAGAAAGGAGTGCAAAGTCTAGATTCAAAAGCAAAGCCAAGACTCAGCTTTTGTTAAGGGCTGTGGCTTCTCTTTCTCCCTGAGCCCACCCTCCATTAGACTATGGAAAATTATCTCAGAGGAGAAATTAAAGATGACTTAGAGAAAGATAGATGTGAGCCAAAGAGAATTCACCCACACGATTTCAGAGCAAAGAGAAATCCAGACAGTGAGACATCTTATAAGAAACGATAAAGGAAATGAAGTGGAAAATATACAAGTGTTCCAGTAAAAAAGAGAAAATGGAAAATTCCACTTAAAAGACAAATAAATAAACCAGTCTATTAAAAAGTTGGCAAAAGGCACAATAGACAAGTCCTATTACTGCTTAATGCTGTAGAAAAACAGCAATTACATATATATTCAATTAAACAAGAACTCAAAACTTAAATTATAGTATCACATAATGAGTTGAAGGGGGAGTTTATAAGTAAAAGTAACTGAAGACCAAAATCATGTCATTAATGACCTAATAAATAAATTTTAGAAATTAAGGAAGAAAATAGACATTGCTGAATGACTGGCCTAAAGTAAAGTGTTGAGGAAGCAACAACGAAGACAGAAGATCCAAAGATCTAAGCAATCAGAAAGATGATGATAATCATGGAAGACAGAAAACTATAGTCTAAATAGATTGATTGTGATCTGTGACATAGGGGAAAGAATAAAAAAGAACTGGAAAATTATACAAAGTTATAATTCAAGGATCATAAACTAAGAAGATGTATTTTGGCTCACACATTCTTTTTTTTTAATTTATATTTAAATATTTTAAAATAGAATATCCATAATCTGATTCACCACTAACAGCATCAATTCTTGTTTTCTGTCTAGCCCTGTAAGCCCTTAAATATATGACCTCTACTATAAAACCTCTGATATAAAATAAAGTTTCCTTGAACTTAAGGAAAAATATAATTGCATATTTTAAGAGTATATCATCTCCTAGATATGAAATCATCAACTTAGAGAGAGAGGGTGATTAAATAAAGAACAGATAACAAGAGAAATATTCAGGCATGTAGGTAAAAAGCAAAACACCATTAAATGGAAAAAATCAGAATAACCTTATACATCTTATACATATGCATACACAAATATGTGTGAATGTATATTTATGTAAAATATATGATATGTGTACACATGTGTGTATATGTGTATATGCATAAACGTATATGGATTCAATGCCAAGAGATAACAGAACTTTAGACAAGAAGACAAAATCTTGAGAGAAAGTATGGCCCAAGTATTTTATACCCAAGAAAGAATTTCTTTTTCAAATATGCAATACAAATATAATTGCCTTTCAAATACAAAAGCAAAGATCAGATGAGCTAGTTACAGAAATATTACATCATTAACTTTTTAAAAATATATTGATATTGGAAATGGTTGAATAAATGAAATAGCCCTGAAAGTTGTGATAAAGGGATGGTTGCAATTCTCTGTGCCAGAAGGTAGTGGAACAATGTCTGTAAAAATCCTGATGGAAGGAAAATTATCTTAAAATATATACCCAGCTCAATTGTCCTTTGATTATGAGGATATTTGTGATTTTGTGAAAGCTCCTTAGCAGCCCCTGTGAGATTTCAACAACTAAACCTACCTGATGATAAAAATCCAGTTAAGCATGAAAACAGTCAGTGATTGAAAGTGAAATTTGAATCCATTTATATATAGAATTAAGGTTAATTTAACAACTATGAAAAATATGGCTATAGAATAGGAACTAAATGTTTTAATCCCTGGCAATAGAAAATTGTTCAATAACTTATAAAGGTAGGAGATGAGAGAAGAGAACTTGAAAAAACAAAGTCACTGTAGTGTTTTACCTTCTTTCCAAACAGAGCAACAGCAGTCATGTTTAAAATTGAAATATGTTATGAAAAGGTAGCTTCAAACTCTTATTGTTCACACAATCCTTTCTTTTATCTTAAGAGATATCATATAGGAAGTAATGAAGCATATATCTAAGCCCAGCAATTTCCTTAGTTTCTTGTCATTCTGTTATATTCAACTAAAATGAACTTTAATAATTTTATTATAATATTTTATAATAGCACAATATTTTTGTAAAATTGTTTCTCTATATTATTATATCTTCTTGGGTTTCTCTCTTCCTGGGGCTCTATTTCTCTCCAGGATCAGCTGCTGTGCTCTCTCCACAAGGCCAGCTGTAGACTATCAGGTGAATGGTTCTGTCTCTCTCCCTGGGGCTTCTGCCATGTCTAAGGAGCCATATCTACTCCTCTGTATTCTTCTCCTGTGTGTTCACTTCTTGGGCTCCAGCTCAAAACTCCAATCTCCCTTCTCTGTGGTGTAGTTTCTCTGTGAGTCCCCAAGGGGGCAGGGACTCAATGTCTTACTGATGTGAACTAATCAAAGCCTTAATTATTATTTAATCAAGTAAAAGTAAAACCTCTGAATCCAATAGACTCTAATGCGCCCAAAGGAAAAGACCAGTTTACAAACATAATCCAATATTTCTCTTTGGAATTCATCAATAATATCAAACTGCTACAGTCATCTTTCTTTTTTCTTAAAATTTTTTTAGTCCTTTGAAATATTACTTGAATCACTAAAATGAGTTTGAGATGCTTTTGAGAAAACAATGGAATAACTTGGGAAAAAAAAAAAAAGGGAAAGAAAAAGCTAGAATCAAGGCAAACGCATTGGGCAACAATTTGGAATTACTCTTTTTTTAAAACCTGAATTTCAGGTAAGGTATACCCTTATAGTCAAAGTTTCAAGCCCCTTTTCAGCAGCCTAAAATAATGACATTTGGTAGAGGCAAAATTTTCAGGCAGCAATCACTGTTTTCTCACACAGAACTGATAGCAGAAAGAAAGTAGATTTTTAGCTGTCAAAACAAGCCACAGCAATTCTCAAGTTCTGATTCTCTCTTGCACTACTGTCCACTCCATCCCTTTGTTTTCTGGAGTCTTAATACCATTTGGTAACTTCCATTTTCTCAACAATTATTCTGCTAACTATTCTTCCTGGTTCTCCTATGAGAACCACACTGAATTCCGTAGCATGTTTCCGTTCTGGCTTGCTATCTCAGCACAAAGTTGTCCTCACCAGCTAAACCCTACTTTTTGTGCCAAGCTTGGTTCCCACTAAATCTTTTAGTTACAACTAATAAATTTCAAAGCATACCAAGCTCCCTGCAAAGCAGTCTTATTCATTATGGCACTGTGTAGGTCAACCCAAAAATCAGAAGGAAGTTTCACACTCCTTGAAAGATACACACAAAGTAAATACACATTTCATGCTTCTAACTTATTAATCATTGAAAATATATGTATTGTAAGCAGAACTGTTTTATATACCAAAAAATGGGCAGCCATTAGGGTCTTACAGAGAAACATTTTATAGCCTGCTTTAAATTCTCCAAGTGACTTTTATATGATGATCATCTTATGTCAACATATCTGAAATGAAAAAACACATGCATTGGTGGTGGTACATCACATAGTAGAGTATCAGATTGACCTGCATTTGATTTTAGGCTTTGACACTAACTGGAATCTTGGGAAAATTATTTTTAAATCTTTGAGTCTCAGTTTTCCCATTTGTCAGATGGAGGTGATAATAGCTATCTGTGAGAAACATTACTAGGGCTCATTAATTCTTTCATTCACTTCCTACGGCCTCACAGTAGACAGGCTACTGGTTCTGGTAATGGGCAGAGGAAATCCCCTTTAAAACCTTCTCTCTCTCTCTCTTCTCTCTTCTCTCTTCTCTCTTCTCTCTTCTCTCTTCTCTCTTCTCTCTTCTCTCTTCTCTCTCTCTTTCTCTGTCTCCAGAATAAAGAATTGAGACTTTTATTAATAGAGCAGAGCCAGAAGATTGACGAAGCCGGAATGTCAGATTGGTAACATTGAGGACAATTACTCTGTAGATTTGTCTAATCTGCAGAGGACTTTGTGTGAGTGAGAAATAAATATCATATTTTAAGCCTCCAAGGGTTTGAAATTGTGTGATAACACAGCATATCCCTAGCCTGGCCGGACTAATATAGAAAGTGAGTACATTATATCAGATGCTAAAAGGTGAAAATGGTGGGGAAACTGATACAAGTGGTTTTTCATGTTAGACAGCAACAGAATGCATGGTAAACTTATGAATGTTTGGAAGGAACTTGTAGCTCTAGGGAAAAAGAAATCTTAGCCGTTTGTGTTAGTGGCTAAGGGCTACATTTGACAAGGTACTACAAGAAAGAGATGAGTTTAGAGAAAATTTGAGAAGCATGCAAGCAGTAATAACAATAGATAGATGCCAGACATTTAGGATTTCCAATATTGAACAAGCATTTAGACACCAAACAGTAGGAGATAATTTTTTTTAAAGATTCTGAGAGACAAAGGCATATTTTTTTACAAGTTGGCTTCATACATCTTCTGTGAAACCTCTCAGACTAAAATAACTCAGGGTAAGGATATGCGTATAAATGTGGCTTTCCCACAGAAACTTTACTGCCATAAGGAAATAGCCCCATATAACAAGAAAGTGAGAAGTAATGGACTGGGGCAACCCCAGAGGGTTGTTTTAGGAGCAGTTTTCCCTATGTCAGGCAATAAGGGATTTCATTGCCTATAGAGAATTTAAAATCAATAATAAAACAAACCTGAAATCAACATGATTTTTTATTGTTGCCATGTGCCTTCAAGCCTACATTATGTAGGTAATAAAATACTCCTGTCTCTTTTTATACCTTCATTACAAGGATTAAGATAAGAAAGCAAAACAATATTTCAGATTAGGGAGCCCTTCCTGGAATCAAATAGATAAGAGCCACTAAGTTTTTGAGTTTTGGTGCTAAGAATCTATGAGCCTATGACTGTTTGAGACTTCACCCTCAATCCTCTACTATTCAATAGTCAGGAATTGGACTTAGAAAGCTTCTCAGCCCAAGTAAGGGCTTCTTTCCTAATATTAACTTTAGATGTGGCTAAGCAAAGCATAGACAAGAACTTCCCAGAAGGCAAAACACCTGTTACATAAAGTGAGGTAAGTATGTATTATCAAAAAGAAAAAAATGGGACCATGTAATGTTCCATGTACACTGGAACATGAAAAGGTTTTAATTTTAATGCTCTATATAGCTATAGGATGCCATTATTATGTGTATATATAATGTATATTATACATTTATTTTATAAATATATAATAATTATGTAACTTAAGTCATGTTTGATAATGGTATACCTTAGATGTTTTATATCCTTACCAATTCTTTTTATCTGCTTGTTCTGTCAGATACTGAGGTGCATTAAACTCTATCAGTACCATAGATTTATCTATTTCTCCTTTTAGTTCTGTCAAGTTTGCTTTATGTATTTTGAAGCTAAATTATTGAATATATACATGTTCAAAATTATTGCATTTTCTATTAAATTGACCCATTATCATTATAAAAATTTCCCTTTTGTTTCTATAATGCTTCCCCTCTTAGAGACTACTAGGTCTGGTATTAGTGCAACTATACTTACTTGCTTTCAGTTCTCTTTTCCCAAGCTTTTGATTTTAGCCTTTTTTGTGTGCTTATATTTCAGATGTTTCTCTTATAAGTTGCTTCTCGGTGGGATTAGGTTATTTTACTCTTTTATTTGGAATATGTAGTCCATTTTTTGTTTAATGTAATCACAGTTACATTCAGATTTGTATCTATCATCTTAGTATTTCTTTACTATTTTAACCATTTATTTTCTTTTTTCTCTCCTTCCTTGCCTTCTTTGGGATTAATCATCTTTTTTATTATTTTTCCATTCTTCCCTCCTCTTTTACCCTCTTAGTTTTACATTATTTTATTTCTCTTTTGTGGTTATACCAGAGATTCCTACATACACCTTTGACTTATTTCATTGAAATAGAAATTATTACTTTTACCGCTTCCCTGGTGATACTAGAACCTTGGAACTCTTTAACTAGGACCCTGGGTATAAACTGATAGACTTATTGTGATTGGCTCAAGAACTTTGTGAGACAGAAAATTACCATTCCAACACAGTTGAGGAGGGATGAAAAGAAGGAACTAGCATTTCCTTCCCCTACCAGATTGCTCCCATGCTCAAAGCAAAAATGACTTGTGCCTGGCCCCTCGCAGGCCATGACCACGCCTCAGGGTGCCCAGTGGCTCCAGAGCACCACGTTCTGAACAGTGCACAGCATTTAGCCCACTGTAGATCAGCCACAACAGTCACGAGAAATAACTGGGGCATGTTAGCAGGAATTTTCCATAGAACACTGACAGTATAAGTCAACTGTCCTCATGCATTAGTGTCTGTGGGACTCCTGGTATACTGAGTTCTCTAAATGGAGGGTATTGTCTCCGAATACCAAATAAATTGGTAGGAAAAATAATAAAGTAAAAAAAAATCACATTTTATTTTCAAAATTGTCTTCTTATCTTTAAGAAAAGTACAACAGTTTGGAACAAATTTTCAGGGTTTTCTCCTTTAGTATGTCTCAAGTAAAAAGTTTTTAAAATACTTCAACACTTACAACTCTCTTTTAAAAAATAAAAAAAAAATTAAAAGTAAAAAAAAAAACCAAAACCCACAACTCAGCTTCAAATATAATCAAAGATCTTTTAAAATAAGGGGAAATTAAATATCATTCAATGTTTTAAACCTAATTTTTCAGGCATATTAGCTATTTTTCTAGAATAGCAATACAGTCTAGGGAAATATTTCTATCATTTGAGATACCTAGCTAGTCTAA
>JAQZBX010090819.1:0-12465 GCA_029593785.1 Cabassous unicinctus
GAGTTTTTTTTTTGTTTGTTTGTTTTTTGCCCATCCTTATCAAATCAACTTTGTTTCCAACTTTTGGTGTAGATGTCACTATTATAGCTGAAGCTGAATGCTATTTGTCCTCCCTTTACTAGAAAAAAAGTATTCACACACACACACACACACTTTCTCTTTATTCAGCTCCATTATGCATCGTTTAAAATCAACTTCTCATGTCTATACTTTCCTCACTCTTGAGGATGTACTTACTTGTCCAGAGACATTTTCTGACAGGAAATTCTTATTCTTCTATTGATCATTTATACTTGCCACCCTAACTACCTGGCTCCTTTTTTACATGATGTGGCTAACATCAGACCGTATTCAAAGCAGCACCATTCTAATTTACTTTGTTCAAAACAGGTGTCCACCAAATTATGCATAAATATGCTGTCAATATTCAGAATGAGCTTTTTTATTATCATGGTTTGTTATATGACTACTCCTCAAAGACTTTTTAAAAATCTTGATTAGCAAAATAATTTGGTGAGGTGAAAAAAGCATATGCTTTGGATACAGATGTGCATGGGCTTAATTTTCTGAGCCTATGCTGTCTAGTTCTGTGTCTTGGGCAAATTACTTATTCCCTGGTTTTTCATTTCTTCCTTTATAAAAGGTTGATTATACATTTCACAGGGTTTCTGGGAATTTTAATGAAATAATATACTCAAAGTGCCTCATGCATATCAGATGTTCAATAAAAGTATTCCAGCTCCCAGGGCTCATGAGGGGCAAGGAATTGTTCCAGCATTCGGCACTTCCTAGTCCATCACTGTGTGGTAACTGTTATTATTGCAGATGTAGTGTCAAGGCCAGCATTAAGTATTAGATAAACAGTGATGAGCAGCAAAGTATAGCTTAATGTAAGTTGTGACAGTCATGGCATCTTTTCCTGGACATTCATCATCTTAGTGAGCAGGTGCTGCTTCCATTATTATTTTATGCCTTAAAATCTACCTGTCCCCTCTCCCATAATGTCAAAGTTATTCCAGTGATATTTTGCCCATCTGTTTGAACTTGGTTTTTGGTTAATTATCTTAATTCCATATAAAAATGCTCTTAATCATCTGTCATTCCTCGTTTGCATTATTATTGTAATCAAGTTATTTCTTAAGGGACATCTTCCTTGGTCAAAAATGAACTTAATTCTAAATTGATTTCATTTTGCCCTGCATATTTTCTGCCTTCTTCAAAAGCGTGATAAAATTTCAGCTCCTTTAAAACACTAGTGTTGACCCACATTCATTCATTCATTCATTCATTTGTTATCTGCTAATTATTGGTACTACAGTAATAAAGAAAATAGTCAAAGTTCCTGCAAGCACATTGCTTGCAAGTTAATCATCATGCAAAAATACAATTTTAATTGTGACAAGTGCTACAGGGGTGATGCTTAGTTTTATTATAGAGACTTAACCAGAGTGATTTGACCTAATCAGGTGTCTCAGTTTGCCAGGGCTGCTATGGAAAATACCTCAAACTAGTCAGCTTAAACAAAAGGAATGTATTAGCCTACAATTTTGAAGGCTAGAAGTCCAAGATCAAGGTCTTCACCTGGCAGGCTTTCTCCCGGAGCCTGCACAATTCTGGGACTTGTTAGGGATACTTGGCTTGCATTGTGCCTCTGTCTTAAAGCAATCTCCTTCATTTTTTGGCTTCTACTTCTCCTTCTCAGTCATCTCTGTCTCTGTTTCTCTTCTTTATCAGGCAAGGATAAGGCCTACCCTGATTCAATTTGGCCTCATATAAATAGAATCTTCAAAGATCATACCCACCAATGAACATATGCCTTCATTAACAATAGCATCTTCAAAAAACCTATTTACAAATGGCTTCACTCCCACAGGAATGGGGTTAGAACTTGCATGTGTTTTGTGTGGAGGACACATTTCAATCCTCAATATCAGGGAAATCAGAGAAGGCTACCCTGAAAACATAATGTCAGAAATAAGATCTGAGGAATGAATGGGACTCAATTTGGTGATGGAGAGAATGTGTACAAAATGTCCTGTGGCCATGGGGAATCTGGAGCATATAAAAGACTGAAAGATATCCAGTGACATTGTGACTAGAGCAGAGAGAACTAGGGGAGTAGGGTGCGATATGGAATTCAAAGGGAGGTAAAGATTTCCACCTATTATGGTAATTTAACATTATCTTAAGATGATTGAAAAGCGAATGAACACCAGGGATAAGAAAATCATGTTTACATTTTGAAAAATCCCTTGGGATGGTAGAAGAGACAATGGATTAGAAGATTGTGTAATAGTCATGGAGAGAGATGATGGAAATGTTAACAAGACTGGTGATGAGCAGATAATAGTAAAAGCATTTAACAGCTCTTTAGGTGGTAAAGTCAATAAAATTTGATGATGGATTGATTATGGTGAAGGAGGTGGAGGGGTAGAGTAAGGGTCCAAGGTTTCTGGCGTGACAACTTGATAGGTGACAGTGCCATTCATGGAGTAACGGAAAGCCAAAGAGGACCAGGATTTGGATCCATTTAGGTTCTTTTGTGACATCAAGGAGTAAATTTCAAGAAGAGAGAATATGTATATTGGAAGACTGGAATGAGGTCTGGACTACTAACATAAATTAGTAAGTCAGCTTTATATAAACACTGATAAAGAAGAGATGGGATAGCTTAAGAGGAGACAATCAAATGATAAGAAGAGATGGCCTTAAGGACCCAAGATTTACCTTCTCAGAAGAAGAGGATGAGCCTGCAAAGGAGAAAAAGTAGTTGCTAATAGAAGGAAGGTGAGGAGCAGTTTTCACAGAAGCCAAGAAAAGAGATGGCTTTAAGAAGTAGTAAGGTCAAGAGTGTCAAATGATGCTGAGAGGTCAAGTGGTTGGTTGCCCCAGAACTTTAGACTCGTGTTGCATGGTCTTAGGGGAAAATCAAGAACCTGGAAGCTTGAAAAGCCAGGAAGCAAACAAACAAACAAGCAAATTTAAGGAGAAAGAAGAAAATGAATAAAAAATAATATCCAGGCTTGTGAATCAAGGAGCCAGGGCTCTAGGGATGTATGAAGTAGGGAAGTTGGATCAGTTACTTGGTGATCTCTCACCCCATAACAACCAGTATGCTCATTTCGGTGACATCAACTCAGCGGTGTTGCTTGGCAAGTCATTCATTCCTATTCCTGTAAGTTCCTCAAAGATAAGTAGCACGACATTTCATTTCTTTTGGCAGCACTTAGAATTATGCTGTGTGCTATATATAAAGATCCATTGATACATATTGCTAGATGGATATCTGGGCTCTCTTTACATAAGTGTAAATATATATACATAGATTATATATAATATGCAAATATACCTATGTATTTTAAATTGTTATATCTTGATTAATTGTTTTAGCATCATACGAAAGTTATGCAAGTGAATTCTAGTCTAGCGATCATGGTGACTTTGTCTGATAATTTTGCCTCAGTGTTTTTTAAGATGTAACATGCTATTTGTAGGTCAAAGCTATATTGGAAAAACTGTTAAAAGAAAAATTATATTAATTGTTCTAGGACCTCTCCCTGATCAATAGGTGGGAGCTTTAATGTACTGGATTTCAAACTCTTAAAAAAAATAATAAACAAAAATAAATGCACTTGGTCTTTACCTATATTTTGATGGTTGTGATAAAAGAATTGATCAAAATTAAGATGGTGCCTTACAAGAGTATTACAAGTGTCAATACTCTAATTTTTTTCAGGTGTTTCAGCAGTCATTGTCAATTATCATATGTCCAAACAAAAAGAGTCTTTATTTTAGACTATATAGTAACATTTCTTAATGTAAAGCATTAAATGTGGAAGTTTTGTAAAAGCTGAATTCTTGAAAACATCTCTGTAAATCAGCTCTGAAAAATATAATAATCAGTAATGTTTCATTCTTTGAAATCACCTTACAGTGAATGTTTTTGTTAACAGAAAACAGAGTTAACAGCAAGGAAATCCTTTCCTAATATGAATAATTATCCATTAATTTGTAATTTTCTTCTGGTTTAAATTTCAGCGTATAGATATCCCATAAAGGGCAAAGGTGGAGTATTAATCTCCCTCTGAATCTCCATCAGTTACTTCTTTCCTGTGCCATAATGGGTACTATTGTTGTTTAATTAAGTTTCAGTCTCACAAGGCTGAGCTAGGCTTACCTTTACTTAAAAAAAAAAAAAAAAGATACTTTGCTAAGAAAAGTAATGCTAGGCAAGAAAGTTTCAGTAGAGATATAAGACAGACTGTTTTCAAATAGTTGAGAGGCTGTTATGATACAGAAATTGATACACTAATTGCCAGCCATTCATACCAATTCATTAAAGTGGGGCCCAAAGA
The DNA here is from genome assembly GCA_029593785.1 of Cabassous unicinctus. NCBI lineage: Eukaryota > Metazoa > Chordata > Mammalia > Cingulata > Chlamyphoridae > Cabassous > Cabassous unicinctus. Next base: position 4,356 of record JAQZBX010090819.1, read on the forward strand.
CTTTTGCTAGGCATCATTTGCCAGGGGCCATAAGACAAACAGTTTTCTTTTCTTAAACATTATTAAACAATACCTTTCCTCCTTTCCTACTTCCTACACCACCACCACCATCACATACCACCATAAGCACCACTACCCATCAAGGCTTCTTAACTCTAATTTCCCTTTCTTTTCAATCTTTTCCTTCTGCATTTTAAAAAATCTGAATCAGTGAGTTCTCCCTATGTTTTTTGCAATGCTCAAATCCCAAACTGCCTTGGCTAGGATAGATTCTTTTATATATATATTTACCAAAGGTGTCAGGGTATTAAGAAGCATTTGTATGAAGTGGGGAAGTTGGATCAGTTACTTGGTGATCTCTCACCCTGTAACAACCAGTATGCTCATTTAGGTGACATTAACTCAGAGGTGTTGCTTGGCAACCATAATCAAATTTTTCACAATACAAACCAATATTTGTAAAATGATACATAAATATATGTGCATATATGTGCATTTGCTTACATAAATGTTATCATATATATATATTTTAAAAGATGCTTAGATTACATAAATGTTACACAAAAATTACAGGGATTCCCATGTTCCCCTCCTCCCACACCTCCCATAACATCCCACATAAACATCTTTCATTAGTGTGGCACATCACCTGCAATGGATATACACTTCCTGGGGCTTTGCCACTAAGCATGCACCATAGTTCACATTGTAGACCACACTCTCTCCCACACAGTTCTGCATGGTATGTGTTGATGTAAAATGTCCTATATCTGTCATTGTAATGTCACTCAGGATAATTCCCAAGTCCTGAAAAAGCACCTGTATTACAACTGCTTTTAACTTCCCTGCCCCAAAAGTGTCTAGTGGCCACTGGCTCTACCTCACTGTTATAATTTCTTCCATTGCTTGAATCACAATATGTCTACAGCAGAATACCATTAAGTCCACTCTAGTCCATAGCACTTCCCCCAATCCTGAGGAGTCTGGGATGGAGATGTCCACTCCACCTCCAAGTGAGAGGGGGCTTATATCCCATGGATACAGTGGATGGGATTATCCTGCCTGCAGCTGCAGGCTCTCTCCATTCCCTGGGATGGCCATTGTCCATCATCATCCCCTCACCAGGTTACTTGGGTGAGTCCATTGAGCTGTAGGGTAGGAGTTGCAGCTCCACTGAGATTCCAGGAACAGGTGGCACATGGGCAGGACAGAGACTCCAGTCTCTGGAAGTACACCTGTGAACTCCAGCATCACATACACTTTTGAACAGAAGGTACTGATGGACCATGTGCAGGGAGGACTTATCTGAGTCCAACTCTGACACTCTCAGGATCACAGATTCCAAAATAGAGCCCAGTGATTAGGCATCAATCTCTTGAGCTATCCCCCCTTATATAGGACCTGGGGGTCTCCAGAGCCCTCAGGAGGCCCTTTGTGTGGGGTGATATCCTCTTTGGTGATCTATGAGAGCCTACTGAGGTGAGCATGAGCGTTACCTCTGGAATGAACTGCTGACTCTCTTTGAAGTCTCTTAGCCACATGAACTCATTTGTCTTTACCTTTTCCCCCTTTTATTCAAGGACTTTTTCTAGTTGTGTTGCCAGTTGGCACTTGGTATTAATCCCTCATTGCCAGGGAGGTTCATCCCTGGGAGTCATGTCCCATGCTGGGGGGAAGGTAATGCATTCATATACTGAGTTTGGCTTAGAGAGAGGCCACGTTTGAGCAACAAAGAGGCTCTCAGGTGGCAACCCTTAGGCACCCCATAACAGTAGGCTAAGTTTCAATTACAAGAGCAAGGACTCATAAGGTTAGTCATCAATAACAAGAATCCATCAGTGGACCATCCTCTTTTGCCAGACACTGCCCCTTCACTCAGGGGACTGTTGCTGCTCCCTTGGAGAATATGGCAGAGCTCTCCAGGCTGGGAATTCAGTCTTCCCTCATTTATTGAATGATTGTCTACCCATGATGACCATACTCCACCCCTTGATCATTTGAACAATTTTATATATCTTTCATGTATATTCAGATGAACTTCCTCCCATGAATCCACCATCCCAGACACCTCCCACCAATGATCTTCTGCAGCCCCCTTTTAACCCTTCTGTGATCTAAACCTTCCTTGGAGATGAAGCCCATATAATAACCAAATACAATTAACAGGAAAATGAAATAATATCTCTTTCTTAAATGAAAGAGCTAAAATAGATGGAAACTCAGGAAAAAAAAAACTAAAAATAAAATATAATTAATAGATTGGGACATTCAAAAAATGGGAAAAATAATTTTAAAAAAAATTTTTTTTCCTTTTATCACTGCATTATTGGGTGGCCAGTCTGTACCGTGACACCTTCCCCCTCTCATTCCCCAGTGTCTCCCAAATTTTCATTTAATTTTCAAAGAAGTTTTAGGTCACAGCAAAGTCATACACAGAAAACTAGAGACTTTCATATACCCAACTTCCTTCCCCTTTGTTTACCCCATATTAAAACCTTTTTTTGTGTGTGTGTATGATAGCATTGTTATAACTGTTCTACAGATAGTGAAACATAGCTACTAAACATTGTCAATGGTTTACAATATAGTTTACAGTTTAGACAGTGCAGTTTAACAATTTTTTATGATATGTAACATGTCCTGTGTCCATTACTGTAAGGTAATTAAAAACATTTCTCATGACCACTAAATACCCCCTGTTTGATCTTTTCTGTTCCTTCCTCCCCATCCCCCTGGGGCAAAGGACACTCCCTTGTCTTGATTCATTGGATGACAAGATTCATAGTTACATGCCCTGGGTATTCTAACCTGCCCTTCCTAATCTACCCACCTATCAACCCTGCAAATCCAAACCCAGTAATATCAATACCCACCTGTCCTATCCTTCAATATGCCACTCTACTCTATCACTTTACCATAGAACATGTCTATATGGGTGATGGCTCATAACTTACTCTTTTCTTTCTCTCCCTTGTCAACGTATCTTTCAGACAATGGTTCTCAGAGACTGCTCACATTCCTCAATTCAAATCACTGAGGTCATATACTGTACATCCTTCAATGCCTGGCTGGCTTCACTCAACATATGGTCTTCAAGATTCATCCATGTTATTCCACGTGTGAACACTTTATTCCTTCTTACACCTGAGTAATATTCCATTGTACATATGTACCACATATTGTTTATCCATTCATCTGTTGATGTACAACGGGGCTGATTCCAACTTTTGGCAATTGTGAACAATGCCACTATAAACACTGGGGTGTATATATCTGTTCGTGTCTTAGCTTTCAATTCTTCTGGGTATGTATCCAGCAGTGGAATCACTGGATCATATGGAAGATCTATTGTTAGTTTTCTGAGGAACCGCCAATCTGTCCTCGACAGTGGCTGGACCATTCCACAATCCCACCAGCAGTGGATGAGGGTCCCTATTCCTTCACATCTTCTCCAACACTTATAGTCTGCTGTTTTTTTTTTTAATAGCTGCCATTCTAATGGGTTTAAGATGGTATCTCATTTTAGTTTTGATTTGCATTTCCCTAATAGCTAGTGATGTCAAGCATTGCTTCATGCTTTTAAGCCATTTGTATTTCTTCTTTTGAGAAGTGTTTTTTCAGGTCACTTGCCCATTTTTAAAATGGATTGTTTGTCTTTTTATTTTTGAGTTGTAGGATTTCTTTATATATGCAGGATATTAGGGTCCTATCAGATATATGGTTGCCAAATATTTTCTCCCATTGGGTAGGCTGCCTTTTTTTTTCTTAATAACGTCCTTTGAGGTGCAGAAGTTTTTAATTTTGATGAGATCCCATTTATCTATTTTTTCTCTTGCTGCTCATGCTTAGAGTGTGAGGTTCATGAAACCATTTCCTAATACAAGTTCCTGTAGATGCTTCCCTACATTATCTTCCAAGGTCTTTATGGTTTTGGCTCTTATATTTAGATCTTTGATCCACCTTGAGTTGATTTTTGTATAAGGTGTGAGATGATATTCTTCTCTCATTCTTTGGATATGGATATCCAGTTCTCCAAGCACCACTTGTTAAAGAGGCCATTCTCTCCCAAATGAGTGGGCTTGGTGGCATTGTCGATTATCAGATAACTGAATATGCGAGAACTTATATCAGAACTCTCAATTTGGTTCCATTGGTCAGTAGGTCTATCCTTGGGTCAATACTATGCCGTTTTGATCACTGTAGCTTTGTAGTATGATTTAAAGACAGGTAATGTGATACCTCCAACTTATTTTTCTTTTTCAATATTTGTTTGTCAATTCGGGGCCTCTTACCTTCCCAAATACATTTTGTGGTTAGTTTTCTACTTCCTTAAGAAATACAGTGTTGATTTTTATTGGGATTGCATTAAATCTGTAGATTAGTTTGGGTAGGATAGACATCTTGATGATGTTTAGTCTTCCTATCCATGAACAGTGAATATTCTTCCATTTATTTAAGTCTTCTTTGTTTTCCTTTAACAGTGTTGTGTAGTTTTCTGTATATAAGTCCTTTACATCTTTAGTTAAATTTATTCCTAGGTATTTGATTCTTTTAGTTACTATTGTAAATGGTAATTTTTTTTAATTTCCTCATCAAAGTCATCATTATTGGTGTACAGAAATGCTACTGATTTTTGAGCATTTATCTTATAGCCTGTGACATTATTGAACTCCTTTATAAGTTCTAGAAGCTTTGTTGTAGGTTTCTAAGTGCTTTCTACATATAGGATCATGTCGTCTGCAAATAATGAAATTTTTACTTATCCTTTTCCTATCTGGAGCATTGTATATGCTTTTCTTGCATCAGTGCTCGAGGAAATACTTCTAAGACAATGTCAAATATTAGTGGTGATAGTGGGCATCCTTGTCTTTTCCTGATCTCAGAGGGAGGGCTTTTAGGATTTCACCATTGAAGATGATGTTAGCTTTGGGTTTTTCATATATACCCTTTCTCATGATCTGAAAGTTTCCTTCTATTACTACCTTTTGCAGTGTTTTTATCAGGAAAGTGTGAGGTATTTTGTTGAATGCTTTTTCTGCATCTATGGAAAAGATCATGTGGTTTTTCTCTTTCAATCTGTTTATGTGTTGTATTGCATTGATTGATTTTCTTATATTGAACCATCTTGCATACCCAGGATGAAACCCACTTGGTCATGGTGTATAATACTTTTGATATGTTGTTGATTGCGATTAGCAAGTATTTTGTTGAGGATTTTAGCATCTAGGTGCATTAGAGAAATTGGTCTGTAATTTTCCTTTCTTGTGGTATCTTTGTTTGGTTTTGGTATTAGGGTAATGTTGGCATCGTAGAATGAATTAGGCAATATTCCTTCTTCTTCTATTTTTTGGAAGAGCTTAAGCAGAATTGGTGTTAGCTCTTTCTGGAATGTTTGGTAGAATTCAGCTGTGAAGCCATCTGGTCCTGGGATCTTCTTAGTTAGGAGATTTTTGATGACTGACTCTGTCTCTTTACTTGTAATTGGACTGTTGAGTTCATCAATTTCTTCTTTCATCAATGTAGGCTGTTTGTGAGTTTCTAGAAACTTGTCCATTTCCTCTAAATTATCATTCTTGTTGGCATATAAATTTTCAAAGTATCCTCTTATGATACTCTCTATTTCTGTGGGGTCACTAGTGATATCCCCTTGCTCATTCCTTATTTTGTGTATTTGCATCTGTTCTCTCTTTTTCTTTGTTAGTCTGGCTAAGGGTTTGTCAATTTTATTGATCTTCTCGAAGAACCAGCTTTTGGTTGTTTATTTTTTATAGTGATTTCTTATTCTCTATTTCATTTAGTTCCATCTAAACTTTGTTATTTCCTTCTTTCTACTTCCTTTTGGTTTAGTTTGTTGTTGTTTTTCCAATTCCTCCAAGTGTGCAGTTAAGTCTTCAATTTTAGCTCTTTCTTCTTTTTTAATATATGTATTTATGGCTCTGAACTTCATTCTCAGGCCAGCTTTTGTTGCATCCCATATGTTTTGATATGTTGTGTTGTCGTTTTCATTAGTTTCAAGGTAGTTACTGATTTCTTTTGAGATTTCCTCCTTGACCCACTCTGTGTCTAAGAGTGTGTTGTTTAACTTCCATATATTTGTGCCTTACCTGTTTCTCTGGCACTTAGTGATTTCCAATTTCATTTCATTGTGGTCAGAGAAATTACTTTGTATAATCTCAATCTTTCTGAATTCATTGAGAGTTGTTCTGTGGCCTACCATGTGGTCTATCTTGGAGTATGATACATGTGCAGTCAAGAAGAATGCAAATCCTGCTGTATTCGGGTGTAATGTTCTGTATATATCTATTAAGTCCAGGTCCTCTAATGTATTGTTCAGAGTCTTTGTTTCTTTATTGATTCTCTCTCTAGATGTTCTGTCTAATGATGAGAATGGTGTATTAAAGTCCCCCGCTATAATTGTAGAGGCATTTATTTCTCCACTTAGTTTTTCCAGAGTTTTCCTCATGTCTTTTGAGGAACCCAAATTAGGTGCATAAATGTTTCTGATTGTTCTCTCTTCTTGAGAGATTACCCCTTTTACTAATATATACTGTCCATCTTTGTCTCATACAATAGTCTTGCATTTAAAGTCTATTTTGTCTGATATTAGAATAGCTACTCCTGGTCTTCTTTGGCTATTGTTAGCTTACTAAATTGTTTTCCAGCCATTCACTTTCAGCCTCCTTGAATACCTGGGCCAAAGGTGGGTTTCTTGTAGACATCATATAGATGGATCATATTTCTTATCCATTCTGCCAATCTGTGTCTCTTGAGTGGTGAATTTAATCCATTAATATTCAGTGCTATTACTCACAACGAATTTACTTCAGCCATATTTTCTTTGGCTTAATGTATGTTATATTGTTTTGCTTCTGTTTTTGTCTTTTTAGTTGTTTTTCAACTCTCTCCAGCTCTCTCTCCCTTGTTTTTTCCTTTCAACTTGTAGAACTTCCTTTAGTATTTCTTGAAGTGCAGATTTCTTATTAACATACTCTCTTAATTTCTGTTTATCTGTGAATATTTTGAACTCTCCATCATTTTTGAATGACAGTTTTGCTTGGTAAAGAATTCATGGCTGGAAGTTTTTTTCTTTTAGTTCTTTGACTATGTCATACCACTGTCTTCTTGCCTCCACGGTTTCAGATGAGAAATCAGCACTTAATCTTATTGTGCTTCCCTTGTATATGATGGATCTCTTTTCTCTTGCTCCCTTGAGTATTTTCTCTTTGTCTTGAGCATTGGACATTTTGACAAGTATATGTCTTGGAGTTGGCCTGTTGGGATTTATACTGTTTGGGGTGCACTGTGCTTCCTGGATCTGCACATCCATCTCTCTCAATAGGGTTAGGAAGTTTTCAGCCATTATCTTCTTCAACACTCCTTCTGTTCCCTTTCCCGACTCTTCTCCTTCTGGGATGCCCATAATGCGTATGTTTGTACGTTATGTGTTTTCAGTTAAATCCCTGAGTCCCTGCTGGATTTTTTCTATCTTTTTGTCTATCTGTTTTACTATCTGTTTGATTTCAGATGTATTGTCTTCCACATCACTAATTCTTTCTTCTGCCTGTTCAAATCTGCTGTTATGTGAATCCAGCATCTTTTTTATTTCTTGGATTGTGCCATTGATCACCATCATATCCATTATCTTTTTGTGTATGTTTAACATTTCTTCAGTATGTTCTCCCAGTGTCTTCGTAATATCCTTAATCTCTTCCTTCACTTCATTAAGTTGGTCCATGATATTTGTTTGGAAAGCTTTTGTTAGTTATTCGATGTTCTGCATCTCTTCCTGGTTTTTAGTTTATTCATTGGACTGATCCATGTCTTCCTGTTTGTCAGTGTGGTTTGTAATTTTTTGTTGCCCTCTCGTCGTCATTTTATCTTGATGGGTTTATTTAGTTGATTAGCTTCTCTCTCTGCTCTATAGTTTTATTTAGCTGGTGGTTCTGTGTGTGTGTTAAGTATTCTCTTTGACACTTTTTCTTCTTATTTTATTTCCTTGCTTCTTTCTATGTTACCTTGAATGCAAAAGATTAGGGCCAGAGGAATCAAAAGATGTAAGAAAGGAAGAAGGATAATAGTAATATTGATAAAAGTTAGAAGATGGGCCAAA
>JAQZBX010090820.1:0-12465 GCA_029593785.1 Cabassous unicinctus
GAAAATGATAGATGATACCAAAAAGAATATCGCTAGGGAGATGGAAATTAAGAACAGGAATGAACAGAGCTGAATGTCATAGTAACTGAAGTTAAAAATTCCTTAGAGGAGTTCACCAGCAGATTGGAGCTGTCAGAAGAAATAATCAGAGACTCAAAGACAATTCAAATCATCCTATCTAAGGAGCAGAAAAAATAAAGAATGATAAATACTGAACAGAGGCTGTGGAATCTGTGGGTCAACATCAAGCACAGCAATATATACACTGTGTAGTCCCAGAAGAAGAAAGAGAAAAGGTCAGACAGAATATTCAAAGAAACAATGGCTGAAAACTTCCCAATGAAAGACGTGTATATTCACAAGCAAGATACTCAACAAATTCCAAACATGATAAATACAAAGAGACCCACACCATGGCAAATGATAATCAAATGTTTGAATGCCAAAGATACAAAATTCTGGAAGCAACAATAGAGAAGCAATTTGTAACATACAGTCATCCTAAATAAGATAAAGTGCCAATTTCTCAACAGAAATCATGGAGGCAAGTGGGCTAAAATATTAAAAGTCCTGAAAGAAAATAATTGCCCACTAAGAATGTCATATCTGTCAAGGTAGTCTTTCAAACATGAGGGAGAATTTAATGCATTCCAAGTTAAACACAAGCTAGGGTAGTTCATCAGCACTAGTCCTGCTGAAGCAGACTAGTAAAATAGGGAATCAATAGATGAATCTGGATCCTGGCAAAAATTCCACATGGATATCAATACCCCCTTGATGGCTGCTGGAGGAAACAGATTATCCCATTTGGAATGAAATTTCCTCTGGTGTGGGAATGGTTTGGTTAAAATATCTTTGAAACAGTTAAAACCTGCTTTGCTATGCAAACAATATACTGCTTCATGGGAAATAGCTGCTGTTATCGGTTCCTGCTGAAAACAATAAGAACTTTCTTACTCTACACTGTAACTTAGTTAGAGCTTTCTGCTTCTCCAATATTCTTCTGTGCAGCCCAGAACTTTGTGAGCCCTTACACATACAGCATGTTCTTGAACATGCCTCCCAAAGAGGCTGGACTGTATATATCCTGAAGCAGAAGAAAAAATGCGGCCACCCTACCCCCAATGAATACTAAGCCTCAAAGTGTTTTCATTTCATTCCCATGGCACTCTGGAAGCCAGGAGAAGCCCTGGATATTCTCCAGGGGCTTTATCATTGGGCCCTCCTGGGGATTGATGGGTGGGGTAATCAATCAAAACTGCAAAGAGCTGGGACTCCTCCCACGTCATAAGCAAAGGGGTGGAATAATTAATAGTTTAAACAGCAAGTGCAAAGGCCTTTTGCTCTCTCTTGTCCTGATTCCTGTTCATGCCCTATTCTGGCCTTCTTCACCCCTGCTTGGATCAATATGCAAGTAAAACCTGGGGATTTATAATCCATAATGGGAAATTGTATTCTATAAATCAGCCCTCTTTATCACTCTTCAGCCCCTTCCTCTCTACCTGGGACCCATGATCCATGATATGTTATTTTCTCCCACTTCTCATCCCTCACCTTTCTTTAAGAAATTACTGGCCTAAATAACACAACGTGCTCTTGAAATTCATTTTTTATAGCTTAGTCAAGAAACTAGAAAAAATCCAGTTACACTGCCCTATAAACAATGCTAAAGTGAGTCCCTCAGACTGAAAGGAAAGGACACCAGAAAATAGAGCAAAGCCACATGAAGCAATATGGATCTCCAGTAAGGCCAATGACATGCGTAAACATAAATGCAGTACTATTGGGATTTGGGTTAGTAACAGTCAGCTGTTACAAGGAAAAATTTGGGGTAGTCAGGGGGCTTCTCTCAATGAATGCAGCCTTCAGAGATAGCTTTGAATCTTGGCTCAGACCAGACCAGAGGCACAGGATGAAAGAAATACCTCTGTGGAAATGTTCACCAACCAGTGCCATCTGCTGGCCAGTCTGGAAATTGCATGGAGAGTAATTGATGTTAGGACTCTTTCCTCATCCCTGGGAGAAAATCTGCACCCCCACTAGTGAGTTCATGGACTTACTGATAACTTAAGCTGGCCAATTTTAAAGACTTAGAATAAATTGAATCAAATATCAAAGAAGAGCTTTGAAAATAAAAATGTTAAAGAGAGAAATTTGCCATCTGAGTAAATACACCAACATATTCAGATGCCTAGACATCAGCAAAAAAATTACAAGCCATACTATGAAACAGGAAGAGATGGCCCAGACAAACAGAGAAAACAAATATTCTTAAGAGATAACAGATTTAAGACAATTTCTCAGTGATAATGATACAAATATCCTAAATCAATTCAGAGAATTGAAAGAAAATATAACTAAAGAGATAAAGGATATTTAGGAGACACAGGGTGAGCATAAATAACTACTTGAAAGCATTCAAAGAAAAGTGACAGAGTTTATGGGAATGAAAGTCTTGACAAATGAGATTAAAAATACATTAGAAGCACATAAGCACATTTGAATGGGTCAAACACAGAATTAGTGACTAAAAAGACAAAACATCCAAAATGGAAAAGTCAGGATAAGAGAAAGAGAAGGGAATGGAAAAACTTAACAGGGTTTCAAGGAATTGAATGAAAAAATGAAATGAAAAACATATACATTATTGGTGTCCAGAAGGAGAATTGAAAAGGGGAAGAAAGAATATTTGAGGATAAAATGAATGAAAACTTCCCAACCATTATAAAAGTCATAAATATCAATATCCAAGAAGGAAAACATACCCAAAAGGGAATAAATCTGAATATAACCACCTTCAAGACACCCATTATTCAAAATGACAAATATCAGAGATAAAAAGAGGATTCTGAAAGAAGCAAGAGAAAAGCAAAACATAACATACAAGGGAAACTCAGTAAGATTAAGTGCTGACTTCTCATTAGAAAACCATGGATATGAGAAGAAAGTGGTATATTTTAGGTACTGTAATAGAAAAACTGCCAGTCAATAAATCTGTTTACAAGAAAGTGTCCTTCAAAAATGAGCATGAGTTCAAAGTCTTTGCAGACAAACAAAAACAGAGTGTGTCTTACCAAAAGACCAGAATTAAAAGAGAGATTTAAAAGGAATTACAGTATAGTACAAAGGGCATACTACAGCCTAAAAGGGAAAAATAAGTGTGAGAGACTTGGAGAAGAGAGTAGAAATGAAGATAATAAGGAAGGGTAAATTAAAGTGTAAAAAGACAGACAATAGTAAGATATGCAACAGAAAGACCAAGGACAAAATGGATGGGAGTATATAGTGCCTTTAAAGTAATAATATTAAATGTTAGTGGCTTGAACTCCTGAATCAAAGACATAGACTAATAGAGTGGACCATATATATATAAATTAAAAACACCTCACCAACATAATCAGATGCCTAGACATCAGCAAAAAATAAAAAGCCATACTAAGAAAAGGGAATATATGGCTCAGGCAAAGGAACAAATCAAATCTCCAGATGAGACACAGGATTTGAAACAATTAGTTATGTTCTTAGAAATCTCCTAAATGAAATAAAGGAGTTGAAGGACAATATGGCTAAAAAGATAAAGGACATTAAGAAGACACTGGACAAGGAAAAACAAGAATTTGAAAGATTGAATGGAAAAATAATAGAGCTTATGGGAATGAAAGTCACAATAGTTGAGATTAAAATATGCCAGAGGAAAACAACAGCAAATTTGAAATCAAAAAGGAAAGACTCAGTGATGTAGAAGAAAGAAAAGCTGAAATGGAAAAGAAAGAAGAACACAGAGAGAAAAGAACAGAAGAAAACTGAGCAGGGGCTCAGGATATTGAATGATAGCACAAAGTTCACCAATATACAATCATGGGAGTTACAGAAGGAAAAGACAAAGGAAAGGGGGTAGAAAGAATATTTGAGGAAACAATGGCTGAAAATTTCCCAACTCTCATGAATGATGTGAATGTACATGTCCAGGAAACACAGCATACTCAGATCAGAATAAATATGAACAGACCTATCCCAAGACACGTAATATTCAAGATGTCAAATGCCAAATATACAGAGAAAATTCTGAAAGCAACAAGGGACAAATGAACAATCATATATAAGAGAAGCCCGGGAAGATTTAGTGCAGATTTCTCAAAAGAATCCATGGAGTCAAGAAGACAGTGGCATGATATAATTTACATTCTGAAACAGGAAAACTGCTAACCAAGAATTCTTTATCTGGCAAAATTGGCTTTAAATATGAAGGTGAATTTAAAATATCTTCAGATAAACAGAAACTAATACAGTTTCATAAACAAAAATCCAGCTCTCCAGAGTGAAAGGAAAATACAGGAGAGAGAGGCTTGGAAAAGAGTGTAATAGTGAAGAATATCAGAAAGGGTAAACTAAAGGGTGAAGAGACAGACAAAAATAAGATATTAAATATGATAGTCAGAGAATAAAATGGTTGAAGTATATAGTGTCATTACAGTAATAACAATGAATGTTAATCGATTTAACTACCCAGTCAAATATACAGGCTGACAGAATGAAGAAAAAACATGAGCCATCTATGTGCTGTCTTCAAGAGACTCACCTTTAATCCAAGAATGCAAATATGCTGAAAGTGAAAGGAAGGAAAAAGATATTTAATGCAAACAGTAACCAAAAAGAGCAGAGGTAGCTATCTATACCCCAGAAAAAAACAACCTTTAAATGCCAAAAAAAAAAAAAAAATTTAATTGATGCAAAGGTCATTATATGTTAATATAAAGGGCAATCCACCAGGAAGGATTAACAGTCATGGGTGCCATAAAATATATGAGGCAAACTCTTACAATACTGAAAGGAGAACTAGACATCTCTATAAAAATACTTGGGAACTTCCAGGAGGATGGTGTCAGAGTAGATAGGGCTCAACTCTCTCACAAAAACAATGAAGGAAGGAAAAAAGCTATCTGAGGGAGCTTTTTAAGGATTTGCAGACCAGGAGAGTGCTATGCATCATCTAGGAGGGAGAGGGATGTAGAGATAAAGAAGCCAAAGGAAACCATGTGTCACTCAACCCTGTGGCTAGGAATGACACATATACCTCACTCTAAGGTGAAAAGCCTTGGTAAAACTCCTGACTCATTGCAGCCAACTGAGTGAGGAAGAAAGTCTTCCTTCCAGGGTGGAAGAGGATTCTGCCAAAAGGCAGAGTAGTTTCACAGTGAGTTAAGCCAGCTGAATTTCCTTTGAATCTCAAAAAAACTCCAGCCAGCATGAAGTGACCCAGGGAGAGGGAAGGGGGATCTGATATGGCAGGGTGCCATACCCAACCACCCTGGGTGAGAGAGGAACTAGTTCAGAGAGGGGCAAGGCAGACAGTCACCAAAGAAGCCCAGGAGAGAAGGAAGTCAGGAGTGATAGCAGGCAAACAGTTAGAAGCTCAACTCCCCTGAGGGAGAAGAGGACTGGGAAAGGCTTCCAGATGCCTACCTAACCTGTGGAGTGGATTTAGCTCAGTGAAGGAATGCTTGCCTCACATAGTCTAGGTCCTTGGTTCAATTCCTAGTACTGGCTAAAAGAAGGGGACCATAGGGTGATTCAGAGGTTGTTAGGCACCCAGTCAGCACCTTGTGACAGGGAACTGCTAGTCTGAGTTATTTTTGTTTTATATTATATATATATTTTATTTTTTAAATTCTTTTTTTATTCTCTGAAGCCAGATAACTTACCAATGGAAGGAAGACTGCAGGGGGGTTGATTCATGAGGGCTGACAGGCTGACAAAATTCCTAGGGGTCTAAAAGAGAAGTCATTATTCCTCGGATGATATTTGTTTTTGTTTTTGTTTTTCTTTCTCATTTCCTATTCTTCTTTTCCTTAGTTTTTCTTTTAGTTTCTCTATTCTTTCCTTTTTTTCATTTTTTCCTCTTCCATTGCTTTTCTTTCATTCCACCCTCACTTGTTTGGACTTTCTTTTTTTCATCTCATTGTTCTGGTCTTTTATTTTATTCTATTTTTTATCATTTCTTTTTATTATAAATCTTTAAGTAATTTCATTTTATATTTTATGAGTTTTTGCTGCATTACTTATTTTTTTTGGCTCTTATATGGTTCCATTTTTATATTTGTATTATTGCTATTATTCTTTTTTCTCTTATCTCTTTCTTTTATTTTTATTTTCATTTTTTAAAAGATATTTAGATTACATAAATATTACATAAAAAATATAGGGAATTCCCACATGCCCCACTCCTGATATCTCCCACAATTTCCCACATTAACATCATCCCTCATTATTGTGGTACATTCATTGCAATTGAAGAACACATTTTGGAGCATTGCCACTAAGCATGGATTGTAGTTTACATTGTAGTTTACAATCTATCCCACCCAATTCTGTAGCTTATGACAAGATATTTAATGGCCTGTATCTGTCATTGCAAAATTATTCAGGACAATTCCAAGTCCCAAAATGTTCCCATATTACATGGGGTTTAATCTCTAACTGCCCTCCGAACATCCAGTGGCCACTGCATCCACATCAATGATATAATTTCTTCCATTACTAGAATCACATTAAGTCTATAGTAGAATACCAGTAAGTCTAGTTTAGTCCATAGTTTTCCCCAATAATGAGGGTTCTGAGATTGTGATGTATTCACTACCTCTAATTGGAAGAGGGCTTTGATCTCATAGGGCTGATGGATGTGACACTCTTGCTTCCAGTTATAAAATCTTTCAGTTCCTTGCTATGTTGGTTGCTCACCATCATTCCTTGTTAGTTGTCCTGGGAGAGACCAATGAACTGGAGAGTAGGTTTTGCAACTCCACTGTGATTCAGGGCGCAGCTGGCACATAGACAGCCAAAAGACTTAGTCCCTTGGGTGTATACCAAACAACTCTAGTATTAATTAAATGTGCAAATAGATGGACAGAAGATTCATGTGAAGGGAAACCACAACTAAGTCCACCTCTGTCACACTGGGGAGCAAAAACTCCAAAATAGGGCCCACTGGCAATGAACCTAACTCCAGAGTTATCTGCCCTCTGAATAGTGCCTGGATATCCCCAGAGCTCTCAGGAGCTCCACTATTTGGGGGTAGTATCTACTTTGGCAGTTAATGAGATCCTTCTGAAACATGAATAAACATAACCTCTGGAATGAACTCCTGCCTCACTTTAAAGTCTCTTAGCCATTTAAACTAATTTGTATTTACCTTTTCCCCCTTTTGTTCAAGGTCCTTTTCCAGTTGCATTACCAGTTGGTGCTTGGTAGGAATCCCCCAGTGCAAGGGAGGCTTATTCCTGGGAGTCATGCCCTATGGTGGGGGAAAGGTAATGTATTTATATGCTGAGTTCAGCCTAGAAGAGGCCACCTTTGAGCAACAAGGAGGCTGTCAGGAGGTAACTCTTAGGCACACTATAATACTAGGCTGTTTCAATTTCAAGTTTAAATGTTCATAAGCACAGTCATCAATATCAAGGGCCCATCAATGGACCATCCTCCTTCACGAGTAATTTCCACTGTACTCAGTGGATTTTTGCTATAGCATTAGAGAATGTGGCAGAGCTACCCAGGATGGGAATACAATATTCTTTCTGTTATTGTGTGAATCTCCACCCACTGTGACAATGCTCCATGAACACTTGAACACATTTATATTCCTTATATGTATGCCCAGTTAAGCTTCTTCCCAGGCATCTCCCATCACTGACACCCCACGCCAATGATCCTCCCCTGCCATGGTTGTAGACTTTCTGTGATTCAAAACCTCTTAAAAAATGAAGCCAATAAAATATCTAAATACAATTAACAAGAAAATGAAATAATAATGATAGTTTTGAAAATAAGAAATAAAATACAAAACAATAAAAAATTTAAAAAATTGAATTATAAAATAATTTTAAAATATTTTTAAAAGGTTTTATTTTTTGACATTTTGGCTTTCATCACTGAAAGATCTGTTGTCCTCTATGTTCAGTAACATTTTCTTCCATTTATTCCCCTGGTGTCTTACTTTTTTCATTTTGTCTTCAAAGAAGTTTTAGGTTACAGAAAAGTTATGTACCAAATACAGGAGACTTTTCATATACTCAACATCCTCCTCCTTCTCCCCTTTCCCCTATTAATAACATTGTATATGTGGATGGTACATTTGTTACAACTTATGTACAAATATTGAAACATAGTTACTAACTATGGTCAATGGTTTACATTATGGTTTGCATTTTGAGACATATGCTTTTATAAATTTTGATGAAATTTAACATGGCCACTATCCATGAGAGTAAGATCATGTAGAACACTTCCTTCAGCCCCAAAATGCTCTCTGTTCTATCTACTCCACTACCCCTTCCCCCTCCACTCAGGATCCATGGCAATCACCAGGCTTCATTTCTTGAAGGACAAGATTCATAGTTACATTTAACAACACTTAGGGCTTGACACACTTGTCTGTCCTCCCCTATTAGGCACCACCTCTGTTCTTGAGAGATACCCATACTTCTATTTGAGAACTTAGTAGGGCTCCCCAGGGTGGAGTCCACCACCTTTTGGCTCATTATGTGGGTCTTCACCCACTGATATAACACACTGTGACAAGATGAACACACACTACCTAAAAGCCTGCCCCGTGTGCCCTGTCCCAAATGCTCCCCACATCCAACACCCTAAACCAGTAATCCTCACTTGTCATAGTGCCAAAATATCATTCTCAACATTGTGGTTTCAACCACATACCCACCAATCCCCAGTGTACAACTGTTCCTTCCCCCACACCTCCCCCAAGTTCCATGGACAGTACATCCCATGCTCCCCACCTTATATCCCTGACAAATCATCACCATCCAACCCAATATTATCACTGCACCACTGTCTTCCCCTCCATTACACCACTACACACTTTCACCTTATCATAGATTTTGCCCATATGGGCATTGGCTCACAACCTTCTTCTCCCTTCCTATTCCCTTTTAACCTATTTTCCAGATTCTAACTCTGTGAGTCTTCTAAACTTGCTTAATTCATATCAGTGAGGTCATTTAATATCACCGTTGAATATGTTAGCTGTGTGTTTTCATATATAACATTTATCATGTTTAGGAATTTTCCTTTAATTCCTATCTTTTGTAGTGTTTTATCAGGAAAGAGTGCTGTATTTTGTTGAATGCTTTTTCTGCATCTACAGAGATGAATATGTGGTTTTTTCTTTCAAATTGTTTATGTGGTGTATTGCATTGAGTGATTTTCTCATGTTGAACAATCCTGCATATCAGTATGAAACCCACTTGGTTATAGGGTTTAATTCATTTGATGTATTATTTAATATGATTAGCAATATTTTGTTGAGGATTTTAGCGTCTAGGTTCATTAGAGAGATTGGTCTATACTTTATCTTTCTTGTGGGGTCTTTGTTTGGCTTTGGCGAAGTTGGCATCATAGAATGAGTTAAGCAATGTTTGCTCCACTTCCAATTTTTGGAAGACTTTAAGCAGGGTTGGTGTTAGTTCTTTCCAGCATGTGTGATAGAATTCAACTCTGATGCAAACTGTTCCTGGACTCTTCTTAGTTAGGAGGTTTTTGATAACTTATTCTATCTCATTACTTTTGATTGGTCTGTTGAGTTAATCAATTTCTTCTTTTAACAATTTAGGCAGATTGTATGTTTCTAGGAATTTGTCCATTTCCTCTAAATTACCCATATTGTTGGCATATAATTTTTCAAAGCATCCTCTTACAATACTCTTTATTTCTGTGGCGTCCATAGTGATATCCTCTTCCTCATTTCTCATTTTATGCCTTTACATATTCTCTCTTCTTTTCTTTGTTAGTCTAGCTAAGGGTTTGTCAATTTTATTAAACTTCTCAGAAAACCAGCTTTTGGTTTTGTTTATTTTTTCTAGTGCTTTCTTATTTTCAATTTTATTTAGTTCTGCTCTAATCTTTGTTATTTCTTTCTTTTTACTTCCTTTGGGGTTAGTTTGCTTTCTTTTTCTAATTCTTTCAGGTGTTCCATTAAGTCTTTGATTTAGTTCTTCTTTTTCTAACATAGGCATCATGGCTATGAATTTCCATCTTAGTACAGCTTTTGCTGCATCCCTTGTTTCGATATATTGTGTTTTCATTTTCTCTCATTTCAAGGTAGTTACTGATTTCTCTTGAGATTTCCTCAATTACCACTGTTTGTCTAAGTGTGTGTTGTTTAACTTCCATATCTTTGTGCCTAATCTGATTCTCTACCCCATACAGATTTCCAGCTTCATTCCATTGTTGTCAGATAAGCTACTTTGTATAATTTCAACCTTTCTGAATTCATTGGGAGTTATTTTCTGGCATAGCATGTGATATATCTTGGAGAATGATCCATGTGCACTGGAGAGGAATGTATATTTCACTGTATCTGTGAGTAGTGTTCTGTATATATCTATTAGGTCCAGATCCTCTAATGTATTATTCAAAGTTTATATTTCTTTATCGATTTCTTTGTTGAGATGTTCTGCCTAAGGGTGACAATGGTGTATTAAAGTCCCCACCAAAAGTGTAGAGTCATCCATTTCTCCAATTAGTTTTTCCAGTATTTGTCTCATGTAATTTGAGGTGCTCTGGTTAGGTGAAAAAATGTTTATGATTGTTCTTTCTTCTTGATAGACTACCCCTTTCACTAATATATAGTGTCCTTCTTTCTGTCTTACAAGTTTTGCATTTAAAGTCTGTTTTGTCTAATATTAGAATAGCAATTCCTGCCCTTTTTGGGTTGTTGTTTGCTTGTAAAATTGTTTTCCAACCATTCATCTTCAGCCCCTTGCATCTCTGGGTTTAAAGTGGGTTTCTTGTAGACAGCATACTGATTGGTCATATTTCCTTATTCATTCTTCTGATCTGTGTCTCTTGACTGGAGAGTTTAATCCCTTAACATTGAATGTTATTACTGTCAAGGTATTACTTATATTAGCCATATTTTCTTTAGGTTTATGTAAGCCATATATTCTTTTTATTTCTCATTTTATCTTTTTAGTTGTTCTTACACTCTCATGGAAATCTCTTTTTCTTGTTTTTACCTTTTGACCTGCATAACTTCCTTTAGTACTTCTTGAAGTGCAGGTTTCTTATTCACATACTCTCTTATTTTCTGTTTATCTGTGAATATTTGAAATCTCCATCATTTTTAAATACCAGCTTTGCTGGATAGAGAATTCTTGGCTGCAATTTATTTTCTTTTAGCACTTTAACTATGTCATACCACTACCTTCTTGCCTCCATGGTTTGATGAGAAATCAGCACTTAATCTTATCAAGCTTCACTTGTATCTGATGGTTTGCTTTTCTATTTCTGTTTTCAGTATTCTTTCTTTGCCATGAGCATTGGAAAATTTGACCAGTATATGTCTTGGAGTAAGCCTGTTAGGATTTATACTGTTTAGGGTGAGCTGCATTTCCTGAACATATACATCCATCTCCCTCAAAAAGGTTGGAAGTTTTCACCCATTAATTCCTCCAACACTCCTTCTGTTCCCTTTCCCTTCTCTTCTCTGGGATGCATATAATGTGCATGCTTGTGTGTTTCATGTTGTCCTTCAAATCCCTAAGTCTCTGCTGAATTTTTTTTTCTTTTTATCTGTCTGTTCTACTGTCTGGTTTCAGATGTACTGTCTTTCACAGCACTGATTTTTTCTTCTGCCTGTTAAAATCTGCTCTTATGTTGCTTCCATTTTATTTTTGATTTCTTGGACCATGCCATTCATCACCATCATATCCATTATCTTTTTATGTATGTTTACAATTTCTTCAGTATATTTTCCCAGTGTCTTCTTAATATCCTTAATCTCTTCCTTCATATCACTATGTTGATTCATGATATTTGTTTGGACATCTCTGATTAGTTGTTCCATGTTGTGCATCTCCTCTTGGTATTTAGTTTGTTCATTGGACTAGGCTATATATTCCTGTTTCTTAGTATGGCTTTTAATGTTTTGTTGGTGTCTAGGCATCTGTTTATCTTGATGGGTTTATTTAGATCTTAGTTTTGTCCTCTATTCTAAGGTTTTATTTTTTTGTTGTTTGTGTATGGGTCATAAGATTTCACTTTAACACTTTGCTCTTCTTATTCTATTTCCTTGATGTTGTCTATGTTCACCTGAAAAAAATTAGGTTCAGAGAAACGTTAAGAGATAGGAAGGGAAAAATAACAATAATAATAGTAAAAAGTAGGAGAGGAAGTGTACAAAGAGCTGGAAAAATATGTAATTAACATAAGTAAGATGCACAGAGGAATAAGATTTTAAAAGTGGGAACATGGAAAACTACAAGTATATAGAATAAGTGGAAGCAAGTGTCAAAGAGGAATTTTAACACAAAATGAAATAAAATAAAGCCCTAGAGTACAAAGAGAAGTTAACCATCTGAATAAGGCAGTAAAGATAAACAGATGGCTAGAAACCAACAAAAATTATGTCATAATAAAAAAGAGAAAAAACATGGCCCAGTATAATGAACA
>JAQZBX010090821.1:0-12479 GCA_029593785.1 Cabassous unicinctus
AGGTGGAGCCGGTGGCCACTGGACATTTTTGGGGCAGGGTGAGGAAGGGCAGTTGAAATTCTCAGGCTTTTTTTCGGACTTTGGGGTTTTTCCTGAGTGGTGAAGCAGTGATGAATGTAAGCCATTTTCCATCAGAATATACCATGCAGAACTGGGTGGGAGAGAGTGTGGCCTTTGATGTGAACTGTGGTCTCTGCTCAGTGGCAAGGCCCCAGGATGTGTATATCCATTGCGGGTGTAGTACCACGCGGATGGGGAATGGTTGTGTGGGGTGTTGTTGGGGGTGTGGGCGGCGGGGGGCATGGGAATCCCTGTAGTTTCTTAGTAATATTTGGGTAATCTAGGCACCTTTATAAAATGTATACATATATATATAACAAATAACATTTATGTAAACAAATGCACATATATGCATATGTATTACATATCATTTTACAAATAAAAAAAATGATTATAAAAAAAAAAGAAGTATATCATCAAATTATGAAAAGATCATTTCTGATTTAAAATAATGAAAATTGGAGTTAAGTAGCATGCAGGCCACTGTAGTTCAGTGGCTGTTAAACTTGATTCCACATCAGAATGAGGTGAAGAGTCTGAAAAAATATAAATGTTTGGGTGCCTTATAAGAAAATGCTACAATAATAGGCAGCATTATTTTTAAAATGGTAATTTTTAAAATGCTTACCGAGAATGTAATGGATTGAAGAACCAGTGTAAACAACCAGAATAATTTGAAATAAGTGGAAAGCCCATCTTTACATAAACTAAGAGAAATCTCGAGTTCTGATACATGAATTAGTGGTAACAACTTGAACACAGGTGTGTGTGGAAGAAGAGGTGGGAGGAGCAGATCTCAGAAGAAACTGCAAGTGCCCTTTTCCAAAAGGAGAAAGACATCCTGAATTCCACAGTCACAGCCACTTCCTTAAAAGATTGGCAACAAGTTGCACAGACAGGAGGTGGAGATCCTTTGGAGATTCACATGCATTACCATCTCAGGGTTTCTCTCTAGAATGAATGTTGTAATGTTAAATGAGATACTGCCTCTGGCTGAAGGCTATGCCAGATTCCTTACATATATAGGGTTTCCCTCCACTATGGATTTTCTCATAGTCAGTGAGATTTGGTTTGTTACTGATGGCTTTCTTACATTCCTTACATATATAGGGTTTTTACAAGTTTGTGTTCTCCAGTTTGTAATGTGTATTGATTTCTGAATGAAAGCTTTCCCACTTCCATCACATTCATAGAGTTTCTCTCCAGTATGTATTCCCAGATGGTTGACGAGGTTTTCCTTCTGGTTGAAGGCTTTTCCACATTCATTCCATACATAGGGTTTTTCTCCAGAATGAATGCTCTGGTGCTTAATGAACTATTTCTTTTGGCTGAAGGCTTTTCTTCATTCTTTACATTCATTTTGTTTCTGTCCACTATGAGGTTTTTTCATGTTCTATGAGATATGATTTGTACCTAAAGGCTTTTTCACATGCCTTACATGCATAGGGTTGCTTTGCAGTAGGAAATCTGTTGAATCTGTGATTTGATATTTGAATAAAGCACTCCCACATATATATGATTTCTCTTCAGTAAGAATTTTCTGATGAATAAAGACGTTTTCTGTCAGGTTGAAAACTTTCCCACATTTATACAGTTCCTTGTGCATTCCCCCATAGGGCTTTTAAAATGAGGATTAAAAAATGAATGTAAAGAGCAGACTACATTCAGGACACTCATATTGTTTCTCTCTAGATTGAGTTTTCTCATATTCCATGAGGTTTTTTTTCAGACTGAAGCATTTCCATGTTCATTACAATACTAAAAAATGTAGGAATATTTCATGCTCAAAGAGATTTAATGCCTGGCTGAAGGATTTCCAATATTCCTTACATATAAAGTGTTTTACTTCTTCATGTTTCTTTAATGTGACTCTAGCTTTCCGAAATTCATGAAATCCAAAATGGTTTCCCTGAAGGATTAATTCTCAGGTATCTCATGAGGTTCAATTTCCAAGAAAGCTTCACACTCATTACACTTCAAGGGGAAGACTACCATGTGGGGCAAACTGGCAAAACTCATTGTCTTCCTTCTTTTTTCCTTACACAGATTCCCTCATGCTTATGTAAGCTTGACGCAAATTCCTTCAAAGTGAAGTTATATTCATTGAAGTGTTATTTTCAGGAAACAATGCTTGGTGTCAGAAAAATATTTCCCCAACTTTCTTACATTCTCTGCCTTCATCTTAAGTCTGTACTGTTGCAGAAGTGGATATAGTTTCATTCAAAAGCCTTTTGTTATGTGTTTCTTTCTGCTTCTTAATGTCCTATGCTTCTTCATAGTTTGCAGGGTGTGGCAAAGGCAGTGCTTAGAGGGAAATTATAGCATTGAATGCATTCATTAGAAAATAGGAAAGATCCAATATCAATCATCTGAGTGTACATTTGGGAAGCGCAACAATATCTCCTATTTATTTTTTCTATCATTCATAGATGTTTTGCTTCAAATGAGCATCACATCCAATTTGGTGACTTTATAACTAGGAAATGGGGAAGTGATACAGCACTCGGTTTCTGATGTGGACAAAACAACACCAGATAAATCAACCCAGGAACACTGAGGCTTCAGAAGGATAAGAAATGTACAGCTTCCAAAGATGCACAAGTAAGGTGGCCCCAGAACAAAGGCCAAAAATGGCAACCCAGGAAATCCTGAATACTTTGTCTCAGATGGACAATTTTTGTTCAATATTTTTTTTCTTCTATGTATTTGGATGAGATGCACTATTTAATATTCTTTAAAGTTTACCGGGGAAATTATAGCATTCTTGCTTGCCTTTCAAAATTGCCACATATTATTTCTTATTGACTGTCCAAATAATGTCTTTTAAAACATTATATATCCTATACCAGTCAGCCAAAAGTGTGCTGATGCAAAATACTGGAAATCTGTTGGTCTTTATAAAGGGCATTTATTTGGGGTAGAAGCTTACAGTTACCACGCCATAAAGCATAAGTTTCTTCCTTCACCAAAGTCTGTTACCCGTCTTGGAGTAAGACAGCTGCTGTCATTTGCCAGGATTCAGGCTTCTTGGGTTCCTCCCTTCCCAGGACTGCGTTTCTCTCTGGGCTCAGCTCCTCTGTTTCCTCCACAAGGTCAGCCATAGATGATGAGGTTCTCTAAGTATTGCCTCTCTCCACCAGGCCAGCTGTGAACTGTCATGTGAATGGCTTGTCTCTTTTCACTGGGGCCATCAGTCCTTGCTCATCAGAACTCCAACATCAAAAAGTACTTCAACTCTGTCCTTTGCCATGTCTTTTTATGTTTGAGATCCCCCCCACCAAGGGGCAGGGCTCAACGCCCTACCGACTGTGGCCCATTCAACGCCATTATCATAACTTAATCATGCCGAGATTAACAGCGCAGTTTACAAGCATAATCCAATATCTATTTTTGGAATTCATAAAGATATCAAACTGCTACTTATCCATTTACCCATCTTATGCTATATATTATTTTATAGTGTATTTTAACACTTTATTGATGTCCTAGGCTACAGATATCATTATTACTTTATCCATTCAATTATCATTAAATATAGGAATTTAAATAACAGATATTGTTCTTCAATCCATCCTAAATCTTTAACCTTCTGAGATTATTTTCTTTCTGCCTCAAGAATTTTCTTTTACATTTCTTTTAAAGTGAGTTGCCTCTAGCAAACTATTAGATTTTACTCATTTCTAAAAGTGTTTATTTCACTTCTTCTTGAAGGATTGAGATTAGTTAGATCTCGGGACCTCGACGATCTCCACTGCTTTTTAGAGCACCCTTACGGGTGAATTCCTCCTTTCTGTTTTAAATGTAATCAGTTCTTTGGAGAAGAAATTAGGGGCTTTCAGTTTTACAGCATGCTTCCTGGTCCCCCATCCTCCAGGAAAAATCTGTGTGTTCTGGCACTGGGGATGGGAATAATGGCACACCTCTCTGAGTTACATGCCTAATTTTGGAGTTGAGATTTGGTGGAGAAAGCACAGTATATTGAGTTCTCCTTGGGACCATTTTAGCCACCAGTGCAATTGTGGTCAGCCCTACATTTTGCTCAATGTTGGCCATACACTAAGTTCACCCACTGCTTCATGAGTTCCCATTTCTCCCAGACTTAGGAGACCCCTCCTATCCATGTGCCGTGGGTTAATGCCCTCGTTTGAATCTTGTGTGGATCCCAGAAAAGTATGTTCTTACTAACCCATTGCCTTTTGTATGTATGACATTTTGGTTAGATTCAATAAGAGACCTTTAATTTAGGTCACTTTTTGTTAGATTGCTTTAGATTTGTTAAGGGCCTCTGATTAGGTTTCAGGCCCCAGGATGGAACTCAATCATTGTGCTGAAGCCCTACATACATGGAACACACCAAGAAAGAGTGCTGCCATGTTTACCCTGCCCTGTGGGAGAGGGTTCCAGGATCTCCTACAGCTGTGGAGGGACACAGAAACCCTGAGAGACTGAGGGAGTGGCCAGAGGCTGGAGTCTTGGAGCAGCTTGAAGCCGAAAACATCTAGGCCAGAGGAGAAGGGAGAGGTGTGAACAATTGTGACTGATGGCTCACTACTGAGCTAAGAAAGAAAGTGAGTTTGGAAGAGAAGGCAGAGAGAGACAGGCAGGCCCAACATTTTGCCTTGGCCAAAGTCTAGCAGCAGCTGACCCTTGTTAAGACAGCATTATTGATCATGACTTGATTTGGATATTTTCACACTCTCAGAACTGTAAGTTTTAACCCTAATAAATTCCAATAAAAGCCAACCTATTTCTGGTATTTTGCATTGGCAAAACTTGGCAAACTCAAACAGCTAGGGACACAGGGTTGGAGAGCTGCCCTGTTCCCAAATGACAGTGTGATGCTTCTGCTGAGGGAATTCACCTGTAAACTATGGGTTTACATTGCCTATATAGGTTTTTCTCCAGAATGAATGCTCTGATGTTTAATGAACTATTGCTTTTGGCTGAAGGCTTCTCTGCATTCTTTACATTCATTTTGTTTCTGTCCACTATGTGTTTTGTTTCAAGTTCTGTGAGATATGATTTGTTCCTAAAGAATTTTTAACATGCCTTACCTAAATAGGGTGTCTTTACAGTAGGAAATCTCTTGTATCTGAGATTTGACATTTGATTTAAAGCTCTCCCACATATATATGACTTCTCTTCAGTAAGACTTTCAAATGAATAAAGAGGTTTTCTGTCAGGTTGGAAACTTTCCCACATATATTACATTTCTATGCTTGTTCCCCTGTATGGCTTTTAAAATGAGGAGTAAAAAATGATTGTAAAGAGCAGACTACATACAGGACACTCATATGGTTTCTCTAGAGTTGAATTTTCTCATATTCCATGAGGTTTTGTTTCAGATGGAAGCATTCCTCTGTTCATTACAATGCTAACTAATGTATTAATATTTCATACTCAATGACATTAAATGCCTGGCTGAGGGATATCCAATATTCCTTACTTACAGGGTTTTACTCCTGCATGATGCTTTGATGTGACTCAAGCTTTCCCAAGTTCATGAAATCCCAAATGGTTACTCTGAAGGATTAATTCTCAGGTAAAATCATGAGGTTGAATTTCCAAGAAAACTTCACACTCATTACACTTATAGGGGAGGAATGCCATGTGGGGCAAACTGCCAAAACTCATTGTCTTCATTCCTTTTTCCTTACACAGATTCCCTCATGTTAGGTAAGCATGATGTAAATTCCTTCAAAACGAAGTTACATTCATAGAATTGTTATATTGAGGAAACAATGCTTGCAGTCAGAGAGAATACTTTCCCAACTTTCTTACATTTTGTGCCTTCATGTTCAGTCTGTACTGCTGTGGAAGTGGATATAGCTTCATTCACAAGCCTTTTGTTATTGGTTCTTTCTTCTTGCTAATGTTTCTTCCTAGTTTGTGAGGTACAGCAGAAGCAGTGCTTAGAGGGAAATTTATAGCATTGAATGCATTCATTAGAAAAGAGTAAAGATCCAATATCAATCATCTAATCATCCAATTTGGAAAGCGCAAGAATATCTCCTTTTTATTTGTTCTACCATTCATGGTTCTTCTTGCTTTAAATGAGCATCACATCCAGTTTGGCGACTTCATAACTAGGAAATGGGGAAGGGATATAACAGTTGATTCATGTTGGTGACAAACCACACCCCATAAATCAACCCTGGAACTTTCAGGCTTCTGAAGGATGAGAAAGGTACAGCTTCCAAAGATGCACAAGTAAAGTGGCCCCAGAACAAATGCCAAAATGGCAACCCAGGAAACCCTGAATACTTTGTTTTGGACTATTTTTGCTCAATTTTTTTCTTCTTCTATTTATTTGGATGAGATGCACTACTTAATATTCTTTAAAATTTACCTGGGAAATTATAACACTTTTGCTTGCCTTTCCAAATCTGCACTTATTATTTGTTATTGCCTTGCCAAATAATATTTTTGGAAACCTTTTATATCCTATATTAGTCAGCCAAAGGGGTGCTGATAGAAAAAAATACCAGAAATCTGTTGGTCTTTATGAAGGGTATTTACTTGGGGTACAAGCTTACAGTTACCAGGCCATAAAGCATCAGTTTCTTCCTTCACCAAAGTCTGTTACCCCATCTTGGAGCAAGACAGCTGCCAACATTTGCCAGGGTTCAGGCTTCTTGGGTTCGTCTCTTCCCAGGGCTGCGTTTCTCTCTGGGCTCAACAACCCTGTTTCTTCCACAATGTCAGCTGTAGACTATAAGGCTCTCTAATCTTTGCCTTCCTCCACAAGGCCACCTGTGAACTGTCAGGTGAATGGCTTGTCTCTATTCGCCGAGGCCTTCTGTGCTTGCACATTAGAACTCCAACATCAAAAACTACTTCAGCTCTGTCCTTTGCCATGTCTTTTTATGTTTGAAAGACCACCCACCAAGGGGCAGGGCTCAACACCCTTATCATAACCTTATCATGCCCAGATTAACAGACCAGTTTACAAGGATAATAATATATTTCTTTGGAATTCATAATGATATCAAACGGCTACATATCCATTTACCCATCTTAGGCTATATATTATTTTGTGGTGTATTTCAACACTTTATTGATGTCCTAAGCCTTGGATATCATTATTACTTTATCCATTCAACCGTCATTAAATATATGAATTTAATTAACAGATATTGTTCTTCAGTGTATCCTGAACCTGGAATCTTCAGTGATTATTTTCTTTCTGCCTGAAGAATATTCTTTTACATTTCTTTTAAAGTGTTTGCTGCTAGCTAACTTTATTACTTTTTCCTCATCTGTAAAAGTGCTTCACTTCTTCCTGAAGGATTGAGATGAATTAAATCTCATGCTCCCTAAGATCTCCACTGCTTTTGAGGGCACCCTTAGGGTTGAATATCTCCATTGTGTTGTAAATATAATCAGTTCTTTGGAGAAGAAATTAGGGGCTTACAGTTTAACAGCCTGCTTGCTGCCCCCACCAAATCCTAGGCAAATTCTGTGCACTCTGACTCTGGGGCTGGGAATAATGGCACACCTCTCTGAGTTACACACCTGAGCTAAGATTTGGTGGAGAAAGCACCATATATTGATTTCTTCTTGGGACCATACTACGGAACAGTGCAATGGTGGTCAGCACCCAATTTTGCTCAATGATGGACACTCCCAAAGTACAGCAACTGCTTCATGATTTCCCATTTCTCCTAGACTTAAGAGACCTCTGCTGATCCCTGAGCCCTGGGTTAATGCCCTTGTTTTAGTCTTGTGTGAACCCCGAAAAGTAGGTTCTTACTAAACCATTGCTGTGTGTGTAAGCCTTTTCTATGTAGGCCATTTTGGTTAGATTCAGATAAGGTATCTTTTGTTTAGGTCACTTTTTGTTAGATTGCTTTAGTTTAGTTAAGAGCCTCTAATGAGTTTTCAGGCACCAGGATGGGCCGCAATCATTATGTTGAAGTCCTACATATATGGAACACACAGAGAAAGAGGGCTGCCATGTTTACCCTACCATGTGGGAGGGGGCTCCAGGATCTCCTACAGCTGCGGAAAGACACAGAAACCCTGAGTGGCTGAGGGAGAGGCCAGAGGCTGGAGTCATAGAGGAGCTTGAAGCTGAAGACATCGAGGCCAGAGGAGAAGGGAAAGGTGTGAGCAATTGTGTCTGATTGCTGACTGCTGAGCCCAGGGAGAAAGTGTGTTTGGAGGAGAAGGCAGAGAGAGACAGGCAGGCCCAACATTTTGCCTTTCCTGGAATCCAGCAGCAGCTGACCCTTGTTAAGACAGCATTTTTGAGGATACCTTTATTTGGACATTTTCACAGCCACAGAACAGTAAGCTTTAACCCTAATAAATTCCAATAAAAGCCAACCTATTTCTTTTTTTTTTTTAGAAGATATAAGTAATCACTTTATTATTTTATTTTTTTTATTGTTCATAAAAATCAAGATTTTTCACAGTACATATCAATATTTCTAAAATGATATATAAATACATATGCATATATGTGCATTTTCTTACATAAATGTTATTTTATATATATATTTTTTTAAAGGTGCTTAGATTACCTAATTATTACTCAGAAATTACAAGGATTCCCATGTTCCCCACCTCCCACACCTCCCACAACATCCCACACCAACATCCTTCATCAGTGTGGGACATCATCCACAAAGGATATACACATCTGGGGCTTTGCGACCAAGCATAGACTGCATTTCACATCATAGACCACCCTCTCTCCCACACAGTTCTGCGTGGTATATGCTGATGTAAAATGGCCTACAACTGTTGCCACAATGCCACTCATGACAACCCCCAAGTCCCAAAAAAGCCCCTGTATTTCAGCTGCCTCTCCCCTCCCTGCCCCGAAAATGTCCAGTGGCCACCGTCTCCACATCACTGTTACAATTTCTTCCATTGCTTGAATCACAATATACGACAGAATACCACCAAGTCCATTCTAGTCCATAGCTCTTCCCCCAATCCTGGGGGTTTTGGGATGGTGATGTCCACTCCACCTCCAAGTGAGAGAAGGTTTATATTTCATGGAAACAGTGGATGGGATTATCCTGCCTGCAGCTGCAGGCTCCCTCCGTTCCCTGGGATGGCCGTTGCCCATAGTCGTCTCCTCACCAGGTGACTTGGATGAGTCCATTGAGCTCTAGGGTAGGGGTTGCAGCTGCACCGATATTGCAGGCACAGCAGGCATATAGGTAGGCCAGAGGCTCCAGTCTCTGGAGGTACACCTAAAAGCTCAAGCATCACATATAGGTTTGAATAGAAGGGACTGATGGACCATGTGCAGGGAGGACTTATTTGAGTCTTACTCTGTCACTCTCAGGAGCACAGATTCCAGAGAGGAGCCCACTAATAAGGCATCAATCTCTGGGGCTACCCCACTCTGTCTCCAGAGCCCTCAGGAGCCCCTCTGTTTAGGGTGATATCCACTTTGGTGTTCTATGAGATCCTACTGAGGTATGCGTAAGCATTTCTTCTGGGATGACCTCCCAACTCTCTTTGGAGTCTCTTAGCCACATAAACTCATTTCTCTTTACTCTTTCCCACTTTTATTCAAGTTTTTTTTTTCCCAATCATGTTGCCAGTTGGCACTTGTTATTAATCCCTCGTTGCTAGGGAGGCTCATCCCCAGGAGTCATAGCCCACGTTGGGGGGAAGGTAATGCATTCAAATGCTGAGTTTGGCTTAGAGAGAGGTCACATTTGAGCAACAAGGAGGCTCTCAGATGGCAACCCTTAGGTACCCCAAAACAGTAGGCCAAGTTTTAATTACATGACTAAAGACTCATAAGGCTACTCCTCAATAACCGGAACCCATCAGTGGGCCATCCTTTTTTGCCAGACACTTCCTCTGCACTCAGGGGACTGCTGCTGCTCCCTTGGAGAATGTGGCAGAGTTCTCCAGGCTGGGAATTCAGATTCTCTCATTTATTGAGTGATTGCCTGCCCTCTGTGATCATGCACCATCCTTAGATAATTTGAACAATTTTATATATCTTTCAGATGAACTTACTCCCATGAATCCCACATCCCAGACACACCCCACCAATCAACTTTTACAGCCCCCATTGTAACCCTTCTGTGATCCAAACCTTCCCTGAACATGAAGCCCATATAATAACAAAATACAATTAATAGGAAAAAGAAATAATAATGATAAGCTTAAATGCAAGAGATAAGTACAAGGAAGCTCAGAAGAAAAAGAAAAAAAGAAACTAAACTAAAAATAAAATATAATTAGTGGATTGGGACATTCAAAAAAATGGGGAAAAATCTTTTTTTTTAATGATCTTTTTTCCTTTTATCACTGCATTATCGGATGTCCAGTGTACCATGACACCTTGCCCCTCTCATTCCCCAGTGTCTCCCAAATTTTCATTTAATTTTCAAAGAAGTTTTAGGTCACAGCAGAGTCACACACGGAATACTAAAGACTCCCACATACATAACCTCCCTCCCCCTTCCCCAACCCATATTAAAACCTTTTTTTTTTTATAATGGATGTTAGCATTGTTATAACAGTTATACAGATAGTAAAGTATAGCAACAAAGCATTGTTGATGGTTTACAGTATATTTACAATTTAGGCGGTACATTATAATAATTTTTGATGATATTTACCATGTCCTGTGTCCATTACTATAAGGCAATGAGAAACATTTCCCGTGACCACTAAGTACCCCATTGAATCTTAACTGTTCCTTCCATCCCATCCCCCTGTGGCATATGGCACTCTGCAGTCTTGACTCATGGAATGACAAGATTCATAGTTACATGCCCTTCCTAATCTAGACATCTGTCAACCCTGCACCACCAAACCCAGTAATATCACTACCCATCTGTCCTATCCTTCAATATGCAACTATACTATATCCCTTTACCATAGATTATGTCCATATGGGTGATGGCTCACTGCCTACTCTTCTCTTTCTATCCCTTGTTAACCTATCTTTCAGACAATGGTTCTTAGAGAATGCTCTCTTTCCTCAGTTCAAATCAGTGAGGTCATATACTGTTCATCCTTCAATGCCTGGCTTGCTTCACTCAACATAAGATCTTTAAGAGTTATCCACATTATTCCGTGTGTTAGCACTTTATTCCTTCTTACAGCTGAGTAATATTCCATTGTATGTATGTGCCACATTTTGCTTATCCATTCATCTGTTGATGGGCACCGGGGCTGATTCCAACTTTTGTCAATGGTGAACAATGCCGCTATGAACATTGGTGTGCATATATCTGTTCGTGTCTTTGCTTTCAGTTCTTCTGGGTATATACCCAGCAGTGGAATTGCTGCATCATATGGAAGATCTATTGTTAGTTTTCTGAGGAACCGCCAAACTGTCCTCCAGAGTGGCTGGACCATTCCACAAACCCACCAGCAGTGGATGAGGGTTCCTATTCCTCCACATGCTCTCCAACACTGAGAATCTGCTGTTTTTTTAATAGCTGCCATTCTGATGGGTGTAAGATGGTATCTCATTGTAGTTTTCATTTGCATTTCCCTGATAGCAAGCGATGTCGAGCATTTTTTCATGTGCTTTTTAGCCATTTGTATTTCTTCCTTGGAGGAGTGTCTTTTCAGATCACTTGCCCATTTTTTAAATGGATTGTTTTTCTTTTTATTTTCAAGGTGTTGGATTTCTTTACATATGCAGGATATTAGGCTCTTATCAGATATATGGTTACCAAATATTTTCTCCCATTGGGTAGGCTGCCTTTTTATTTTCTTAATAACTTCCTTTGAGGTGCAGAAGTTTTCAATTTTGAGGAGATCCCATTTATCTATTTTTTCACTTGCTGCTCGTGCTTTGGCTGTGAAGTTCATGAAACCATTTCCTATTACAAGGTCCTGTAGATGCTTCCCTACATTATCTTCCAAGGTCTTTATGGTTTTGGCTCCTATATTTAGATCTTTGATCCATCTTGTGTTGATTTTTGTATAGGGTGTGAGATGGTATTCTTCTCTCCTTTTTTTGGAAATGGATATCCAGTTCTCCAAGCACCACTTGTTAAAGAGGCCATTCTCTCCCAACTGAGTGGGCTTGGTAGCTTTGTTGAATATCAGATGACTGTATATGCAAGGATCTATATCAGAACTCTCAATTCAATTCCATTGGTCAGCAGGTCTATCCTTGTGCCAATATCATGCAGTTTTGATCACTATAGCTTTGTAATATGTTTTAAAGTCCGGTAATGTGATACCTCCAACTTCATTTTTATTTTTCAATATGTCTTTGGCAATTCAGGGCCTCTTACCTTTCCAAATATATTTTGTGGTTAGTTTTTCCAGTTCCTTAAAAAATATAGTGTTGATTTTTATTGGAATTGCATTAAATCTGTAGATTAGTTTGGGTAGGATAGACATCTTGATGATGTTTAGTCTTCCTATCCATGAACAGGGAATATTTTTCCATTTATTTAAGTCTTCTTTGATTTCCT
>JAQZBX010090822.1:0-12463 GCA_029593785.1 Cabassous unicinctus
TCAATGGGAAAAAATATTTGGAAATCACATATCTGATAAGGGTTTAATATCCAGGATATATAAAGAGATGTTACAACTCAACAATAAAAAGACAAATGACCCAATTAAAAAATGGGCAAAAGACTTGAATAGACATTTCTCCAAAGAAGAAATACAAATGGCAAAAAACACATGAAGAAATGCTCAACATCACTCATGACTAGGGAAATGCAAATCAAAACTACAATGAGATATCATTTTACACCTATCAGAATGGCCACTATTAAAAAGACAGAGAACTACAAGTGTTGGAGAGGATGTAGAGAGACAGGAACACTTCTTCACTGTTGGTGGGAATACAGAATGGTACAACCACTATGGAGGACTGTTTGGCAGCTCCTAAAGAAGTTGAATAAAGACTTGCCACGTGACCCTGCAATACCACTACTGGGTATATACCCAGAAGAACTGAGAGCAGTGACACGAACAGACATCTGCACACCGATGTTCATAGCAACATTATTCACCATTGCCAAAAGCTGGAAACAACCCAGGTGTCCATCAACAGATGAATGGGTAAACAAACTGTGGTCTATTCACCCGATGGAATATTATGCAGCTGTAAGAAGAAATGAAGTCGTAAAGCATATGGCAACATGGATGAACCTGGAGGACATTATGTTGAGTGAAGCAAGCCAGACACAAAAGGACAAATACTGTATGAATGCATTACTATGAACCAAATATATTATGTAACATATTGTTTGATTAAAAAAAAATTTTTATATGTATCCATTACATTTAATTGAGAAATGTATATATTTATTCATCTGTGTTTACTTTATAGTTTTTAATTGTTTATATTTTCAATTATTAAATCTACAAAATAAAAAAAAAAGTTATAAGAGATACAGAAGGCCATTATATATTAATAAAAGGGACAATCCACCAGGAAGATATAACAGTCATAAATATCTATGCACCTAATCAGGGTGTCCCAAAATACATGAGGCCGAATCAGGCAAAACTGAAGGTAGGAAAAGACATCTCTACAGTAATAGCTGGAGACTTCAACATAACACTCACATCATTAGATAGTACAACTAGACAGAAGATCAACAAGGAAACAGAGAACTAGAACAATATGATAAACAAGCTAGACCTAACAGGCATATACAGAACACTGCATCCCAAATCAGCAAGTTATATATTCTTTTTAAGTGCCCATGGATCGTTCTTCAGCATAGACAACATAATAGGTCACAGGGCAGGTCTAAATAAATATAAAAAGATTGAAATTGGGAAGCAGATATGGCTCAAGTGGTTGGGCTCCCGTTTACCATATGGGAGGCCTCGGGTTTGATTCCCAGGGCCTCCTAGTGAAGGCAAGCTGGCCCTGACCCACACGGCATGGTGAGCTGACAGCCCGCGCAGCACGGTAAGCTGGCGCAACAAAAGGAGACAAGCAGACACAGAAAAATGTACAGTAAATGGACACAGCGAGCACAAGCAGCAAGGGGGAGATAAATAAGTAAATAAAATAAATCTTTTTAAAAAATTGAAATTTTGCAAAGCACACCCAGATAATGATAGAATGAAACTGGAAATCAACAATAGACGGGAACGGGGAAAATTTGCAAATGTGTGGAGGCTGAACAACACACTCCTAAACAATCAGTGAGCCAAAGAAAAAATTTTAAGTGAAATTAGTAAATATATTGAGATGAATGAAAATGAGAACACAACGTATCAAAACTTATGGGATACAGCAAAGGCAGTGCTGAGATGGAAATTTATAGCCCTAACTGCCTATATTAAAAACAAAGAAAGAGCTTAAATCAAATATCTAACTGAACAACTGGAGAAACTAGAAAAAGAACAGTGAACCATTCCCAAAGCAAGCAGATGGGAAGAAATAATAAATATGAGAGCAGAAATAAATTAAATTGAGAACAAAAAAAATAGAGAAAATCAACAAAACCAAAAGCTGGTTCTTTGAGTAGATCAATAAAATTGACAAACCCTTAGCTAGACTAATAAAGAAAAAAGAGAGAAGATGAAAATAAATACAATCAGAAATGAAAGGGGGGAAGTTATGACTGACCCCACAGAAATAAAAAGGACCATAAAAGGATATTATGAGAAACTCTTATGCCAACAAACTAGACAACCTAGATGAAATGGACAAATTCCTAGAAATGCACAAACAACTTTACACTGACACTACAAGAAATACAAGGACTCAATAAATCAATCACATTTAAAGAGATATAGAATCTGTCATAAAAAATATCCCAACAAAGAAAAGTCCATGACCAGATGGATTCACAGGTTAATTCTACCAATCATTTAGAAAAGAATTAACATCAATCCTGTTTAAACTCTTCCAAAAAATTGAAGATGAGAGAAAATTACCCAAAACATTTTATGAAGCCAACATCATTCTAATACCAAAGGCAGATAAAGACCTATAAGAAAAGAAAATTACAGACCAATCTCTCTAATGAACATGGATACAAAAATTTTCATCAAAATACCTGTAAATAGAATCTGACAGCATATCAAAAGAATTATACACCATAACCAAGTGGGATTTATTCCTGGTATGCAAGGGTGGTTTGATGTAAGAAAATCAAATAACGTAATACACCACATTAAAAAATTTAAGGAAAAAAACCACATGATCATCTCGACCAATGCAGAAAAGGCATTCAACAAAATTCAGCATCCCTTCTTGATATAAACACTTGCAAAGATAGGAATAAAAGGAAAATTCCTATATATGATAAAGGGCATATATGAAAAATCCACAGGCAACATCGTACTCAAGGGGAAAGGTTTAAAGCTTTCCCTCTAAGATCGGGAACAAGACAAGGATGCCCACTGTTATTCAACATTGTGTTTTAAGTTCTAGCTAGAGCAATTAGACAAGGAAAAATAAATAAATAAAAGGCATTCAAATAGGAAAAGAGGAAGTAAAACTCTCACTATTCACAGATGACATGACCTTATATTTAGAAAATTCTGAAATGTCTATGACAAAGCTACTTGGCTAATAAACGAGTTCAGCAAAGTGGCAGGATACAAGATCAACACGCAAAAATGAATAATGTTTCTGTAAACTAATATTGAACAATCTGAGGAGGAAATCAGGAACAAAATTCAATTTACAAAATTCTAAATAGCAACCAAAAAACTCAAATACCTAGGGATCAATTGAACCAAGGAAGGACAGGACCTACATGCAGAAAACTACAAAACAATGCTAAAAGAAATCAATGAAGACCTAAACAAATAGAAAGACATTCCATGTTCATGGATTGGAAGACTAAATATTGTGAAGATGTCAATCCTACCCAAACTGATTTATAGATTCAATGCAATCCCATTCAAAATTCCAACACCCTACTTTACAGAAATAGAAAAGGCAATTACCAAATTTATTTGGAAGGGAAAGTACACCTGAATAGTCAAAAGCATTCTAAAAAAGAAGAGCAATACAGAAGGAATTTCACTGCCTGACCTTGCAACATATTACAAAGCTACAGTGGTTAAACAGCATGGTATTGGCATAAAGATGAGATGGAATTGAAAGTCCAGAAATAAGGCCTCAGCTCTACGGCCAACTGGTTTTTTTGACAAACCTACCAAGTCCATGTTAGGATAAAATAGGATAAATAGTCTCTTCAACAAATGGTGCTTGGAGAACTGGATCACTCCCTACACAAGAATCAACACAAAATGGATCAAAGATCTAAATATAAATATAAAAAACTACTAGAAGAAAATGTAGGGAAGCATCTTAAAAGATATTGTGGTAAGTGGTGGTTTCCTGGACCTAACACCCAAAACATGAACAACAAAAGAAAAAATACATAAATAGGACCTCCTCAAAATTAAACCCTTTTGCACCTCTAAGGACTTTGTCGAAAGGGTGAAAAGACAGCTGACTCAATGTGAGAAAATATTTGGAAATCACATATCCGATAAGGGTTTAATATCCATGATATATAAAGAAATGCTACAACTCAACAATAAAAAAAACAAACAACCCAATTAAAAAATAGGATCAAAGAAGAAATATAAGTGGCAAAAAAACACGTGAAAAAAATGTTTTAACATCATTAGCGATTAGAGAAATGCAAATCAAAGCTACAATGAGATGTCATTTCACACCTATCAAAATGGCCAGTATTAAAAAGACAGAACTACAAGTGTTGGAGACGATGTAGAAGCAAGGAACACTTATTCACTGTGGGAATGGAGAATGGTATAGCCACTGTGGAGGACTATTTGGCAGTCCCTCAAGAAGCTGAATATAGATCTGCCACATGACCCGGAAATACTCGTACTGGGTATATACCCAAAAGCACTGAGAGCAGTGACATGAACAGACATCTGCACACCGATGTTCACAGCAGCATTATTCACGATTGCCAAAAGATGGAAACAACCCATGTGTCCATCAACTGATGAAACAAACTGGGGTGTTTACCCACGATAGAATATAAAGTCATGAAGCTTATGACAACATGGATGAACCTGGCGGACATTATGTTGAATGAAGCAAGCCAGAACAAAAGGACAAATAGTGTATGATTGTGCTATTGTGAACTAAATATATTGTGTAATCTTTATGGAGTTAATAATTTGAATACGGGTCACCAGAAAAATAGAATGAGGTTAGAGAATGGAAACCTGAGGGTTACCTAGTGCAGAAATGGTAAAAAGGATATGTGTTAATCTTTAAAAATGAATAAAAAAGGTGAAAGCACATCATAGTGTGGTTACTAGCAGTGCTATTATATGGGTATGACAGTAGTTGAAAGGTCATATAAGTTACTAAAAGGAAAGCTAAAAAATGCAACACGGAACTCTACTGCATAGTAAAACCTCATGTGAAATATGAATATGGGTAATATTGCATATATAGGACTATTCCTTTGAAACTGAACAAATGTACATGTTACAAAATGTGAATATCAGACAAAAAAAAACAAACATGCTACAAAGAAACCAGACACTAAGTATTATGTATTGTATGATTCCATTTATTTAACATGTAAATATAAATCCATTTATAAAGATGAAATAAGATTAGTGGTTATGTCGGGCTGTGGAAGGATAGAGGGATTGAGAGGTGAGTGCTAAGGGGTATGGAGTTTTTATTTTTGGAGTAATGAAATTGTTCTAAAAAATTTTTTTTTTTTGGTGATGAATGCACAACATTGTGATTACACTAAAAGCCATTGATTACACACGTTGGATAGATTGTATGGTATAAGAATATATCTCAATAAAACTGCCATAAAATAAAACAAAATAAAAATAAATTCCAAAAGGACTGATAACTTCAGTCTACCCTCTGTGCCAAGAGTTAGACGTTTAAACATACCATCTCTTGAGCTCAAGAAACCTCTAAGAGAAACACAGAAAGTAAAACTGATTAATGCTGAGTACAGAACAACTAAAAGTTAAGCTTGTCTGCTTTTTGCTTTGTTTTCAATCTGGAATTTCCAGCTGTTTTACTAAATTACATGCAATATTGCTCCCTCAATTAATTCCCAACTGACAAAAAGTTTGGATATTTTTATTTTCAAAGTGCCCTACGGTGTGTAACTTGAGAGCAGTGATCCAATTCCTCTGGTCTCAGTAGACACAAAGAGAGAAACTGACTCCAACAGATACTGCTATAAGGGAATAGCAGTCACTAATTACTGAGCCCTAGTCCCTGTTCTAAACAATACCTCCCCTCTTGACCTGAGCTAACATTATATGGTCTCAATTATCTTATTGAAAAGTCTAATCAGGATTCCAAAATTAGAAATCAAAGCTATACCAGAAACAAAACCTTAGGCACCCTGAAACAAGAAGACAATTACTATCCCTTTATCCCTTGTATTAGTCAGCCAAAGGGGTGCTGATACAATATACCAGAAATCGCTTGGTTTTTATAAAGGGCATTTATTTGGGGTAGAAGTCCACAGGCCATAAAGCATAAGTTTCTTCCCTCACCGAAGTCCATTGCCACGTGTTGGAGCAAGGCAGCTGCCGACGTTTGCCAGGGTTCAGGCTTCTTGGGTTCCTCTCTTCCTGGGGCTGCGTTTCTCTCCGGGCTTAGCTCCTCTGGTTCCTCCACAAAGTCAGCTGTAGATTATGAGGCTCTCTAGGCTTTGTTTCTCTCCACAAGGCCAGCTGTGAACTCTCAGGCAAATGGCTCGTCTCTATCACGGGGCTTCTCTCCTTCCTCTCCAGAACTCCAACATCAAAACTGCTTCAACACTGTTCTTTGCCATGCCTTTTATATTTGATTCCCACCACACCAAGGGGTGGGGCTCAATGCCGACTGACGTGGCCCAATTAACGCCGTAATCATAACTTAATCATGCCCAGATTAGCAGACCAGTTTACAAGCATTTAAACAGTATCTATTTTTGGAATTCATAATTACATTAAACTGCCAAACTGCTACATCCCTCTACACCTTAATCTCAAATCTCTTGACATTTTGGGCACTCTTTGTTGGGGCGAGGCTGTCCTGTGTATTGTAGCACGTTTAGCAGCATCCCTGGCCTCTACCCACTCAATGCCAGGAGCACCACTCCTAAGTTACGACATTCAAAAAATGTCTGCAGACACTGCCAAATGTCTCCTGGAGGGCAAAACCATTCCCGGCTGAGAACCACAGCTCTATACTATCTCCTTTATTTCTCATTATTAAGTTGTGGAGGATGAAAAAGAAGCCACAATAGGCTTCTTATTCCTAGACCCCTTCTAATCTGACTATAGAGAACAAGTAACCCACACCTTCTTTCCTCTTCTTATAAACTGGTTGTCTGAAAGAACCAACCATCTTCTCCCAAACCATAAATAAAGGTCATAAAAAACAACTAAAGACAAACATGAAATGTATTCAGTTGGTACTTCCCAAAAATGAGTTTACGATTTTCTTCTTTCTCATACTGAAAAAGTCCCACAAGACTTCCCCAATATATACATGTAGAACTTCGAGGCTAGAACTAGCCTACTGCCCACAAGAATGTATTTCTTATTTCTAGATCCTTGCAGGAAATATATTTATTGACGCTGCTGATTCAAAATTCACATGGTAGCACCTGCATTTTGTACCACTGTAGCCTTTTTATATAAAGATCTCAAAACGCTAAAGTCATTACTTTTAAATATAAGTAGTTGGTGTTCAACTTATGGTATCACTTATTCATTCAAGAAATACCAGGTTGGCGCCAGTGGAGATGCGCTCATCCGTGGTGCCTGAGGCCGCGTTCCGACCAGGCTTCCCGGGTGCCACTGGCCTTTGTACCAGACTGGCTGCGGGGCAAGGAGAAAGTCAACCAAGAGACTATCCAACAGCTCCTGGAGAATGACCAGCTGATCCGCTGTATCGTGGTGTATCAGAACAAGGGCCCTGAGAACGACTGCGTCCAGTACCAGCATGTGTTACACAGAAATCTCATTTTTTTGGCTACCATCGCAGATGCCAGCCCAACCAGCACTTCAAAACCCATGGAATAATCTTCCAGCTGGCTGTTTTGAGGTGTAATTGAATATAATCCATCTCCTATGCAATGTAGACACGCTCTTTACCAACTCAACTGCTTTAAACATGAATGAAACCTCTGTGACTTTTTAAAATGTGAAAATATAAAGAAAGCTACTAAATTAACTGTAAAAAAAAAAAAGAAATATTTAATAAGCAAGTGCTATATAGCATCAGATAGATGCTAGATAATCAAGCAGACTTTTTGGCTGGTAAGTTACCAAGAGCAGAGTTTAAGATAATCTAATAATTAAATGCTTTCAGATCCAGCTCAAATCACTAAATTGTTTCCCCTAGGGAGGTGAGCAATACTACTAACAACTTAGATTCCTTTCTGCGATCTTTCTAAGAATCATGCAACTTAAAAAGCCAGGCCAGTAAGCTTCAAACTTTGGGTTTTTTTTTAAGATTTATTTTTATTTATCCCTCACCCCACTTCGTTGTTTGTGGTCACCGTCTGCTCTCTGTGTCTGCTCGTCTTCTCTTTAGGAGACACCGGGAACCAAACCCAGGACCTCCCATGTAGAAGAGAGGCGCTCAATCACCTGAGACACCTCAGCTCCCTGGTTTGTTGTATCCCTCACTGTCTTTCCTCTTTGTGTCTCTTTTGTTGCGTCATCTTGTTGTGTCAGTTTGCCAAGCCTGCCTGCCTTCTCCAGGAGGCGCCGAGAACCAAACCTGGGACCTCCCATGGGTAGGCGGAAGCCCAATCGCTTGAACTACATTTGCTTCCCAAGCTTAAAGTTTTAAGGGTTACAGAATCTTTCAGAAATCTACTTAGGGGAGCAGATGTAGCTCAAATGGTTGAGTGCCTGCTTCCCATGTACAAGGTCCCAGGTTCAATCCCCAGTACCTCCTAAAAACAAACAAACAAAAGAAATCTACTTTTAACAATTCATGGGGTGGTTAGTATGTTTTCCTATATTAAAGCCATTACAAGTACAGCATAAATTAACAACTTGGGTAGCACCCAGTAAAAAGCCAAACTAAGTAACCTTATTTATTGGTAATAGTCATATTAGTAGATCAAAGAAGGTGATATAATAAGGAGATGTCAGAGTGAGAGAGGTCTGCTAGCTCCTTAAGTCTGAGCTTCAAAGGTCAACAAATACACCCGCAGTCCTCAATTACACTGGTCTCTTATATGGATACCCTGATCTCCATAAAACTCTTAAAAACTACCTCATCTCATCAATACCAAAAGTAGATTACTTCTGCATATGATTTATCTTACCTGTTTAATGATGATACTACCAGATTCAATTTCATCAGATAATAGGCCCTAAATTTGATTTAAATTTGGGGTGGAGAAAGGGTATGATATGGAATGACACCTTACTTTATAGCTCTATGAGGTATACTACCTGGTCATCCCTAAATCTAGCACAGTAACTCCCATTAATCTTGGCTCCATACTGTCTCTCAATAGGTTAGTCAGGTGAGGTAGGAGCTTCTGCTGTGTTTTGAAAATAAGTTTAAGATACTTAAGTATTTCTTAGCATTTCTGCTATCATCTCATAACCAAAAAACATACAGTGCCATTTTACCCAATTATATGTAAACTTGAAACCCTGAGGCTTCAGACACTATAATCAAGATCTCTTTTTAAAATCCAAGTTTATACTCACTAAACGTCACTAAAATTATTTTCATTTTAAATAGGAAAATATTTTTAATAAGAGAAAGAAATTCCTGAATCAATATTCACTTCTAGAATGAAGACTCTTTTTGACAGCTAGCAATTAACAGTACCATTGAGCATACTTACATTTTTTAAATTCCCTTCATGATTTCCCTTAATTTCTATTTTTCCCTCTTAGTTTCTTAGTATCTTCTTTCTGAATGAAACTTTTGTCCTCTTATCTGGGAGGATCCAAACCAAAGACACACAAAGCTAAGATGGACAGATCAGAATTAGCAGTAAGGAGTGTTATTTCAACAAATTAAATGAATTTAACCTACATGTGGCTTAACCTACTTAGCATTAGGCAAACTTCCAGATATCTCAGAAGTTGTAATCAAAACGATTTTCC
Organism: Cabassous unicinctus; assembly: GCA_029593785.1. Taxonomy (NCBI): domain Eukaryota; kingdom Metazoa; phylum Chordata; class Mammalia; order Cingulata; family Chlamyphoridae; genus Cabassous; species Cabassous unicinctus. The sequence continues at coordinate 9,571 of JAQZBX010090822.1, forward strand.
CCATGTATGAGGGCCTGGGTTGGATCCCCAACACCTCCTAAAAACAAACAAACAAACAAATGAAAAAACCAACTCCCATTGGGGGAGTGGATGTAGCTAAGTGGTTGAGTGCCTGCTTCCCATGTACGAGGTCCCGGGTTCAATCCCCAGTACCTCCTTAAAAAAAAAAACAAAAAAAACTATTTCTCTTAATACAGAAATTAATCCTTCAGAGTAATAGGACTAACAAGAAAAACAACCAAAAAATTTCTTTTAAAACCTAAGGGTAGTTTAAGGGTTGAACCTTGGGTAAGCTATTACTATTGCCTACATAAACTTTTAAATATATCAAGAAGTGCTATACCCTAAAGATTGAGGAAGGAAGAAAAAATAAGGGAAAAGTTAGTATTCAGTGCCACTGAACACAATTATAGCTCTGCTATGATGGTGGATAAATGGCAAGAGTTGAGCTAGCTCTGAAGCAGTCATTCCCATGGACTGGGTGAAGAAACTCTACCTAGAGGTAGCTCATTAAAGGCTGATATAAATACCCAGTCTCTGGTAATCAGAGAGGACAGCACTCATGGGTGATGATGGTTCTTGTCATCCAACTACCATATCAAGAGTCAGTACCCTCTTTATTTTTTAGTAGGTACCGGGGATAGAACCTGGGACTTCGTACATGTGATGCAGGCAACCACTGAGCTACACCAGCTCCCAGTACCCTCTTTAGATGCAAATTCAGTCAAGAGAAGAAAAATGTTATTCAAGATAAGCTGGGTCTGGCTATCCTCAGACAGACATCCAGGTTTCCCATTACAGTCATCCAGTTCAACAAACACTGAAGCCTAATGTACGCTGGGTATTTATAGTGAGGGAATCTCAAATTTATATTAAAAATATTTTTTAAATGTCCTAAATATATGAAAATCATGTTAATGACTTACCAGTGTTTGTGTTGGTTTTCAGTAGCAAAGATAGACTTGCCCTGAACCAGCCACTTAAGTGACCAGGTCATCCTTCTAACCAACAATTTTAAGATGACTATCTGGGGTTAAGGGCACAGAAATAGCCGTGAAACAAGATCAAACTCACTGGCTCACACACGAATCAAAACTATAACCTTGCCCTCACTACACCCTTCCTAAAAAGGCATTAACAATGATTTACTGTTTCTCCCTTCTTCCTCAATTCACTCTTCCTTTTTTCTACCTCAGTCTATGCTATTCTATTCAGTCTGAATTCTACCCATCTCCTTCACAACTCAATTTAAATCCCACCTCGCCCATCACACCTTCTTTGACCTCACCAATGCTACCATATCCTCCTCTCTCTGAACTTGAAAGCATATATTATCCATTCTTATTCACCTTACATTATAGTTTCCATGTCAGTCTTGTCTTTCCAACAAGACTATGAGGTCCTTAAGGACAGGGACCATATATTCCTTGGTATCACCTCCAGAACATCCAGCAGAGAGCCTTGTATGTATATAAGAAGTATTTTATTATATTTAATTTACAAATAGGCATGACAGATAATAAATCAGATTAAAAGACGAAGAATATCTCCTGTAGGCACCTAACAAAGGCTTAGAAAAACACCTTAAAAAATCGTTCAAAGTATTCCTATTCCAAGAGCACTTCGAAGTAAGGACTTGAAGTGGTAAGAAGAAAAGATATAATAAACTGTGAGAATTTGAACTAGGTTTTCTCACTCTTACAGGCAAGAGAGTGAAGACTGACAAAACTTGGAAGCAAAAGCCATAATGTTCATCAAGGCATCATATTCAACATGTCACTGGTCACACACATCCTGGCTGATCCAGACTCCCTCTCTGTAGTCAGAGTTCTGGAAGTTCTAATGGCACCCGCTCTTCCCAGCACTGAAATAGGGAGAGAAAGAGAGAAAGAAAGAAAGAAAAAAAAACCCGAACAAAAAACCCACATGTACACAGCCAAATCAACAAGCAAAACTAAGTCAAATTTAGATGAAATTATTATGAAGAAGTTTGGGGTGGCACAAATAGAGAGGAAAGAATTGTTGTAGAAGCCTAAAAAAACACAACTTTTAGGTGAAAAAGCAGGACCCTTTTGGTACTTATTCACAAGACTCATTTGTGTTTCTAAGAAATAAGAACACATGCAGCAAACACCATTTAATAGGCTTTCTCACAGATTGTATCTGAGCCTATAAATAGAAAACTATTAACTAATATAGTCACCTTGTCTTAAACTGAACCTGGACATTTCTAAGGAATAGAACGACCATAACTAATTTTAAAGAGGACCAGCCAAGGGTAGGATTGACATTCACCCTGGTGGGTCTCCCCGCAGTAGCTGTAACTCTACCCACAGCAGCTTCTGAGTTTAGCATGCTGCAGAGGCGCTTTCTCCACAACCAGTGAGCCACCTCTCTGGGGGCTAATGCTCTTAACAGAAACCAGTGAAAACCAATTTTAGGTCAGAGGATGCGGTCCCCAACATTCTGTCCTGAAGGTTTGTTTTTAAGTGAGGGGGATGGGTAAACGAGGAGGTACTAAAGACAATGGCAGCATCAGAACCAAAATAAACCAAGCCGAACCTCTATGCCCTACCTCCTTCCTAAAGCCATTTCCTTCAATAGTGATAGGAAAGGCTGACAAGTCATTAGTACACTGCTGTTTTCACTTTCACAAGAACCCTGGAAACCACTGAATAGTAAAATCCCCCCTCTCCACCCCACGGTTACCTTCCAACCCTCTCTTTTCCGTGCTTCTTCCGTCCTTCCCTAGAGACAATCTAATAGGGACAATCCCCAGCAATCCACTATTTTGCTTCACTCTGGGGAGGGGAGAGTGGGGGACTAGTGAAAAGTGGAAAAGGAAACAGAAGAAGGGGAGCAGCAAGAGCGGAAAAAAGCGAGTGGGGGGGGA
>JAQZBX010090823.1:0-12464 GCA_029593785.1 Cabassous unicinctus
AACCCTAAAAGAAGACAGTTAAAAAAAGGGGTCTGGAGGCTCTTTTCCCTGAGAAAATGCCCAAAAAGCCAGGAAAGGAAAGCAATTAAAATAGGGAGACATGGGTGAAAATAGATTTGAAGCCCCAGTTTTTCTCAGGTGTCCCTTTTGGCCCTGATATTCCAACTGCAACCTTCAGGCACCTGAATGTTTGAATCAATCTTCAGAGCTGCTGACCACTCATCATCCTCAATTACAGCAGGACATACGTTAGGATTTATTTCCCTTTAAAAGTAATTTTGATTTATCTAATTTTAGCTAAATACTGTCACTTAATTGATAAAATTGATGTTCTTATTGAACTTTGATATTACTATAATTTCTAGGAGAGTATTTTACAAATATATATTTGTTTGTTATAGCTCTTCTGAATAATTGCATTTTATTTGAATCTGTAGAATTAGATACTGTAACTTTTATGTTTTAAATGAGAAAATAGTCTACCAGTAGTTTTGTTAATGAAAGTCTTGGTGTTGAAATATTAATGCATTTTTTTGTGGAAAACAAAAAGAATAGCCCCCCAAAACAAAGCAAAAGAACTGCACACACAAAAAAACTAGTGGCATTTCTCACTGCTCAGAACTATAACATATCTGCATCAAACACAAGGTTTCATTTTAAAAGACACATCAGAAACATTATCACAATAAATATGGCAGAGCACATCAGTACCACTTTTCCTTGGATTGTTTTGAATAAATCATAATGTCTTTCTTCTATGGGAAAATTAAGATCTCTCAACTGGCCCCTATAATGGTTCTGATACTTCCGTGAACACCTACAGTAGAAGTTTCAGGGAGGCTGGCATTCTGTGTGAATTAATTTCCTCCTGAGGAGATGTGCTATGAAGAATACCAGACTGTAGAAAAAATACCACTGTGTGTGTGCAGAGTTGATCACCTGCCTAGAAAAAAGAGACCATTTCTAACAATAATGAGGAAATAAAAGAGAGGTAAAACATCTGTACAAAGGACTCTAGAAAAATATCATACAAGTATTTTGTGCATAGAATTGGAAATAATTTCAAATCATTGCTAGCATAAAACTTCAGATTCTCACTATTTGAGATTCTTGACTACTGCTTCCAAATAGTATGTTTTTTAGAAGGCCTTCAACTGGAAAGCATCAAACAAAATATCAAATATCAAATAGTATATCAAAACTTTTCACACAGTGAAGTATACATGTGATGATCTACCCAGCACTATGAGAATTAATTAAATCTACCCATAAACTATTTTTGTTATTCTTAGGTATAAAGGATGTATCTTTAGCAACCATTATTGTAGTTAAATTTTTAAGTTTACCTTTAAAAATGAATTTGTTATTTTAAAATTTACAAGACATAACTAGAAAAATTATTCATGTTGGAAAAATGTCAGTTTCTTGATTGGCACAGCCTACCACATATAGGGTACATTAATTAAAACTCATACTTAAAAATACCAGTATAGAGCTAAAGAAATTCATAAAATAAAATACCAAATAGTAAAGAGAATATTTAAAGGAAAGACAAATAGCACACTATTTATCCAGTTGCTGAATGTAGGCTGAAGTTAAATGAATATTAAATGAGTATCAGTTTCTTAATGTTGAAGATTCTTAGTAAAAAAGCAAGCTTCATGGGTTTTAACTGAGGTACAACATGGCTAATTAATGCAACCCACAGAATACTGGTGCAACTTGTGAGAATCAGAAAAATAAAAACCTTTCCATAATGGGAGGATACATTTTTATAAGTTGTGTGTGTGTATGTGTGTGTGAAAAGTGTATCTTATAGTATAAGCAATCTCTGATATTCTGCCTGCAAAATCCAACTTTTTTTTATAGCTATATCTCATTTTGTAGATAAGGACAGATATCTAAAGAGATACCAACCCACTCAAATACAGGTGCCAGGTCACCAACAGAAGACTGACACAACATTGGATAGAACAGTATTTTATCCACATAGAAAACAGAGATGGGTCAGCTTCAAAAGTACACATTGGGCCCTATATATAGCATGTCTCAATCCATGGTCAATGCAGTGAAATATATTGTGTGTCACACCCCATTCTTGAGTTTGTGTGTCATAGTTGAGGAACAAGGCTCCCTCCAACAAAAACCAGACTGCCTCCAGTAAATATTTATATAATGTGCTGAAGGAAATTGAGAAAATTATGTACCAGCTTTCCCCTTTATCTTCCAGGGGATTATGTTTTATCCAGCCATGCTGACATACTTGTTCCTGAGCATAGGATGCATTTGTGATTCCAGGGAAAAATGGTAGGCCCTGTGAGGACTTTCCCCTAGCATAGCCTACCCCAAATTTTGGAGGGAACCCAATAGATAAATTAAATATTTTGATGAGTCCATCATCAATTTCAAATGGTGAGTTGCATGTCTGGAGCATGGAAGTCAGTTATGATGGATGACAGTTATGTGCACCATTAAAAATTAGGTAACACTTGAAGAGGGTATCAAATATGATTTCCCACAGTATGGAGGTCAAGCATCCTTGGTGGAGGAATAGAAACCATCTACCTCATCCATTGCCTAGCCCAAATTAGCTGACAAGGTCAAAGGTCTATATTATTTTAATTTTGTGGATGAAATGAATTGCATTTTTCATATTCTGTATTTTATTCAATACATGTACAGAAATCTTTTATGTAAAAGCAATATTGTTTTCTGACGTAGTGCATGTACTCACTGCTTGTGGCTTCCAAATATCCCAGACTCTAGTCTTTTGGAGGGCAGTGGCTGCTGCACTGTCTACCTCATTTTTTTTTTTTTTTATTAAAGGTGTTGCTCAAATGTGGTCTCTCTCTAAACCAACTTCAGCATAAAAACTTACTATCTTCCCCCTTGGCAATGGGACATGACTTCTGTGTATGAGCCTCCCTCACACAAATGGATTAATACAAAGTGCCAACTAGTGAAGCATTTGGAAAAAGACCTAGACCAAAAGGGGGAAATATTAAATACAAATTAGGTTTTATGGCTAAGAGATTTCAAAGTGAGTCAGGAGGTCATTCCAAAAGTTATGCTTATGCACACCTTAGAAGAATCTCTCTTACTGCCACAGTAAACAGTGCCTCAAACAAGGGAGCTCCTGAGGGTTCTAGAGTTCCATCTTTCTTTCCCATGGGACCTAAGCCCCTCTCTGGGAATGCATTGTCCATGTTGTTTAACTCAGATCTTTTGGCCTAAGTCTTCCAGCCCAAGTAGCAAAATCCATCTTGAACAAACATGGCATACCTTATAATGTTGATCATCTATCCTGAAGGGTTGGTAATGTCAGGCATAATTAGAGTTACTAGTGCCAAGTACTTTGAAACCCCTTGTCTCATTCCTTTGGAGTCCCACAAAAGGGAAATATCTGAAAGTCACATCACCTCCAGGTTGGAATTGGTGAGCACTTGTGTAATACTACAGCAGTCCAGACCACTAACCACCGCTGGAAAATGTGCTCCAGTGGAAAAAAGAAAAAGAGCAATTGTGTATACTGAGATTGGAATTTCTCAGGTGTAGCCTAATAAGGTGATTTCTTGGCTCTCCACTCTCTCTAAGTTTAGCATTTTTCAACAAATGCTGCATCTCTGTGTGTTCTTTTTGCTGGGGTGCTGTGATTAATGTACAAATAGTTTTAGTTAGGTGACAGTACCAACCAGTAAGCTGTCTATTTTGATGGCCATTGCATACCTGAGGTTTGAGTCTTCTGTTTAATTGCCCATATTTGTTTGAAGGGGATGATAGCAAGCATGAAAGGTCTGTATTTTATGTTGGATATGTGCCCATTCTTGGGTCTTGTTTTCTGTAAACGAGATAACTTGATTTGATTTGATTTGATTTGATTTAGGATTAGTATTTGAATATGTGGCACAGGTGTTTCTCTGAGGCTGCAATAGTGGCCTCAGCATTTGTAGGGTGCACGGAATTTTCCTATATCTGGAGTATGAGTCTGCAGCATAAAGACAGCACTGGAAATCATGTCTAAGGGCAATGATTTTATGTGGTAGAAATGTCACACACATTTGGGCTATGGTGGTTATTCTCAGGTGTCAACATGGCCAGATAATGGTGCTCAGTTGTTGGGTTAGGCAAGCAGTGGCTTAATTGTACTGTGAGGACATTTCATGGACTTAAATCATCAGTGGATTAATCTCACCTATGGCTGATTTCATATACAATCAACTGAGGAGATTTCCTTCAGCAATGAGAAACTTCTCATCCAGTCTGTTGAAGGCCTTAAAAAGATATGTGATTTCAGACATTAGGAGAGAGAATTCCTATCTCTGTTTCAGCCAGCAAGGTTCTAGTAGGGTATTCTTTGAGGATCTTCATTAGGATTCCTAGCTTGAATTGGGCCCTACCGAATTCAGACTCATACATGCTCACAATCATGTGAAACAAATATATAATGTCTCATAATATTTACAGTTATTTCCTGTCAGTTCTGTTTCTATAATGAACCCTGTATAACATTTGGGAACTGTGCTCCAGCTGATGTGTCCCAGCTCGAACCTGGTATGATCTGGGCTCATTGGAAAGAATCACATGACTGTGTTCCATTGTTGGCTTTTACTTCTTTAGGGTGATTCATTTTGATTTGGCCCACTCTTGCATCTGATGTGTATTTCCATGTCCCATTCAATGGTGATCTGGCAGTCAATCATGACAACTTGTTGGGAACATACTTGGTCAGCAGAGGAATTTTATTTTTGGTTTTGCTTTAAATGGGCCTTTGTCATGGACATCAACTTAGGTGACAAATAGATCTCATTTTCAGCTTATAAGCTGTTACTTTAATCCCTGTCCCCATAGTGGGAGCTGCCATTCACAACAACTTCTGTTTGTCTTTGCCTGGTATGCTGTTCTGACTATCGGCCCAAGTATTCCCTAGAAATTGTAACTGTTGGGCAAACTCCTGGACCTTCTCAGTGTTGATTGCCAAATCTGTAGTTGTTATAATATTTATGAAGTGTTGTGGGACTTGTTAAACCATTTTTTTGTTGTTGTTGGAGAGTCTGGCAATGAGGATGACATCCATGTAGTGGATAACAACTACTTTTGGGATATATGGACTTCTTATAAGTCTAGTCTTACCCACTGGAGATAAATTGAACTTGTTCCTAACTCACAGAGGGATAGAGAAGGTATTAGCCAGGTCAATAACAGCATCCCCAGTGTGGGCTCCCACCAACTCAGTGACAGCAATGATATCAGGTATTGCAGGGATGAAGGGTAACAGTCACAGTGTTCCTTTGGCCTTTTTATAGGCCAGACGGGCCTACTAATCTGCAACAGTGATGCTCTCAACACTCCTACCTGCAGTAAATGGGAACTGACAAATTAATATCATTTTTTACCCACCAGCTACGTGGAACCATTTTTGTTGAAATACCTTCCAGGGCTGTGACAACTCTAGTGTGAGCAGGAGTGGACATTCCCTGCAGTTATTGTTCAGACTTCTCACTCATCAACTGATGGTGCTGATTTGTGATACAGGCAGCCAAAATGTCAATATTTATGATGAACCCTATGGTGGGAAATATGGTCACTGGTGTCCAAAATGGCCTAAATGGCTCCACCCAGAAATGCATGAGCACCTGCTTGTCATGGATCACCATGTACACCTTAGATACCTACTAGTTTGCACTTGTCTCTGAGGACACTGGGATTACTCTCACTTGGGCATCTGATTCTAAGAGCCAAAGAAGGTCTGGATCCCCCATTTTTTCCCTTTTTCCCAAACAGTAACATGGGGCTGCCAATCTCCAGCAGGGACCCAGGGATGTTGGCCCTACCCTTAATCATTTTTTATAAGGGGATTATATTATAGTAAGGTGAGTGGGGTTATTGTCCCTATCTAACACATCATGCTCACAGTTGGAATTGTCATTCCCCCATTCTGATCTGGAAGCAGGGAGTCTTATTAGCTGTCATTTTTCAACTCCTACAACTTTGTTCAGGCACTCAGAGGGTGGTGAGTGAAGCTGGATTTTAAATCTTTTCAGTCCTTTGTGCCTCTTCTTCCTTTAAGGTTAAAACTAGGGCCTTACCACCTAACTTAGTGGGACTCCCATTAACCCATCTGTGTTGGCTGAGGTCTTCCCTATAGATTTCCTTAAATTCTACTCTGTTTTTCTCTTGAAAAAATAACCAAAACCACATTGTCCAGTCAGTGGGACATGCACCCTCTTTTGTCTTTCCCTGGTTGCTCTTTTTGTTCCCCTTATGGCCCTTCAGGTGGGACAGCTTCCCATTTCAGGGCTATAAGCACCTATCCTTCTAAGTCTGCCTTGGTGGAGAAGATTGACACCTAACTGTTATTTCCACCCCAGAGCTCGACATTATGATGGAGATTCCTTAACACTTTTCATGATCATTCATGGGGACAGAAAAAACCAAGACAGGGGTTCTTTCAATTGGTGAGGGCCCTCTTTCATGAATTTCTCCAGTGTTGACCAGATAGGGTCATCTCAGCCATATCCTGCCCCAAGGCAGGACCATATAGTCAAGTATGTATCATCTTTACCTTCAGTGCAGTTACAGCTTCATATACAGTTTACTTTCGTATAAATCTCTCACAGTTACAAATGCAACCCTCATACTTCCAGCAACCCGGAATAAAAGTGGCCTAGGCTCGTTCATAACTCTATCCTATCAGATGTCCTTTCTGATGCTGGCAAAAATACCTTGAGCAGAGTGTCAGAAGTCATCTTTTCCATACTGCAAACCTCAGCCCTAGACATCTGAATCTGCAATGTCCTCACATTGAACAGATGTGCCAATGTAACTGCATGAACTTCTCCTGACTTCTGCCAACATCTATCTTTTTAACTTCCATATTTTAATCTCAGAAAATACCTCATTATAACAGTTGCAATTTTGGTAATGCCAAGGGTAGTTGGCAGCTGGTTCTTGCAAGCAGCCCAAACATGGTGGATCATCTACACAGGAACCCTAGATGTTCCCCTTGTCATTTGCAACTCTTAAGGCACCTATGTTTGCTGTGGGCAGATGTGTACACTGGCAGCCAGGAGCCAGTGTATACTATCCCTACCTTCCTAGAACCCATTTCCATCATCACCACCTATATCTACCACATTAATTCTTCCCTGTTAATAGGAGGCTGCTTACATCTCACTAGACTCCACATAGCCAGAGAAAAGCCAACTCCTCAGTCAGCCAGTCTCCCCTTTGGAGAGCTGACATGGACCTATGATGAACAAACTGGGAACCTATTAATCCATCACCATGGGATGGTTAACTTGTTTGGGGATCCTGTCAACATGCCAATCTGTCTATCAGAAAGAGAGACACCTAAAGAGATATCAGCCCTCTCCAATATAAGAGTTGAGTCACCAACAGAAGCACATCTCACACAGCCCTGGATTGAAAAATGTTTTATTCACCAAAAGAAGACACACATCAAGTACAGCTTCTCTACTGGGCATTGGGTTGCCTTAGCCAGCAGGTCTAAATATATGGCCAAAGCAAAGAGACATTTTAAGTGCAGTACCTTCTCTGTGTTTGTGTGACGTATTGGAGGGAACAGGTTCTCCCCACCAGGGAAAATTATTTAAAACCAGGGAAAGGGATCATAAAACATGCTCACTACAATAAGACTGCCTCCAGTGAATATTTACATATGCTTAAGGCAATAAGAGAAGGAATGTGCCAATAGTTAGTTTCCTTATTTACAATGTTGTTGTATTTTATATTGTCAGGCCAAAAGGAGGCAATTGTGCTTCCCATCTTAAGGCAACAGGCCATGCTAAGATTATCTTCTATTACACACTTCCTTCTGTAATTAATTTTTCTTCGTTGTACAGAAGGTCTGAATGAATAGTGCATGGCATGTGCTTTCTTAGCCATATCACATGTAGAGATCAAAAACATCCAACATACAAAAGATATTCCACGTTGAGACCCAATTGTTTATATTCCATTTTTCAAAAAGAAAAGCTGTTTTTTGCATGGATCCAGTGTCACATCCTTATTCTGAAGTTGTGCCTCAATACCATTTTACTGTTTCCTACAGATATTTGTATAATGATGAATGCAAAAATGCAATTTAAGTTGAAATTTTTAATTCAAAACATTTAATATTTTCTTCCAAGCTGACACTATCAAGTCCCTTGGTAGTATCTCAAATGATTAGGTACCTGTTAAAGAGCTCATCTCTGGTTTTCTCCATGTGATATCATTGTTTTCTTTTAGCTCAAAACCATCTGAAATATTATCCAAAGCATTAAACAATGTGAAAATGTTTCAAGATAAATGTTTGAATTACACATCAGTATGAATTTGAGAAAACTAGGATACAGAAATTTATAGCTCACTGTCACATATGCAAACAGAAACCTCAAAAGGGTATGTATTATCCAAACTATGTATTAGCAGGAATAGTTTCAATTTTAAGAACATAACATCAAATATAAACTATTCTTCATTCTAATTTTTCAGAATTTATAAAACCAAACTATTCTTGGGAGCTTAAAATATCTGTGGAACATTCTTACTAGAGTAGTGTTAATCTCTTTGTTCCTCAAGCTATAGATGAGGGGGTTTATGAACGGTGGTACCATAGTGTAGAACATGGCTGTAATAAGATTACTCAGAGATGCTTCATTTGCAGTGGGACCTAAGACCGCAGTCAACAAAGAAATCACAAACAAAATGAGAATTGCCAACTGTGGAGTACATGTGGATAAGGCTTTGTTACGGGCTTCCACAGAATGCATCTTAAGCACCATTGAAAATATGTCAATATAGGATTTAAACAAAAGAATAGAACATAGTAAGATAATACAAGCACTTATAGGCAAAGCTATAGACTCGGAAAATCGAATATCTGAAGAGGAGATCCTTAAAATTTGAGACACATCACAGAAATATTGATGGATCACATTGGACTCTGTGAAGGGAAACCTGAACATGGCCACTGTGTGAATAGCAGAATAGACCAAAGCACTTGCCCATGAGCCACCAGCTGCCTTTGTGCACAGATGTGGGGTGATGGTGAGCCCATAGTGCAGAGGGTGGCAAATGGCAACATAGCGATCATAGGACATCACCACAAGGAAGGCCAGCTCTGCTGATCCAAAGAGGATAAACAGGAAAATCTGAAAGGCACATGCTAGGAGAGAAATCAATTTATTGCCTGTCAGAGAATTCACCACCATTTGGGGGAGATTAACTGAAATGCAACAAAGATCTATAAGAGATAAATTGGCAATAAAGAAATACATCGGAAAGTGTAGATGTGGGTTGGTTGCAATGGCAGTAACAGTTAAAAGATTCCCAATCAGGGCACCTAGATAAATCACTAAGAACATCAGACCTTGCAACACTTGGAGTTCCCGGGAAGTTGAGATATCCATGAGGAGGAATTCTGTGAATATGGTGAGATTGCCCATGTCTTCTAATACGTAACAATTTCCCAAAATTCAAAGTATAATATGATAAAATATGCTAAAAAATTAAATGGAGACAGCCCATATTAGTTGCAAATAAAGTGCCAACATTGTTATCAATATATGGATTTTCTTTAGAAATTCAATATAAAGTAAATGGAAAAAGACACTTTGAAATCAATGAATGTACATATTTCTCTTTTCATTTTCTTTCCTGTAAAAATATATCAATTTTAACATTCTCAGGATCAGAGAATCTAAATTCATTAAATGATTTAAAATATATCAAGACATAAACTGGGGCTGGACATATGCAGTGATTATTTTCTCATTTTCTCATTAGTGAATGGTCATCCAGATGTAATGTGTAAGACCCTCTGCATAGCCCATTTGTTTGTAGAGTCCACAGCTATTGCTGAGGCTGTTTTTGTACCCTCAGACTAGTATGTTTACTGACATCTCTTGTTCTTTGGTCAGCTGACATAAATAATGTTCTTATTTAATAAAAGTAATCTTTGTTCAGAGGTTCTTTTGAGAATGTTTAATCTAAAGGAGTCTAGGTAGAGTATGCCTCACTACTCTTTAATTTCAGTTGTAATATTAGACATCCCTGTGAATGCTTTCTTTTCTCTTTTGTCTCAAAGTCCATAAATGATTTTATTTAATTCAAATAATAATCAATTCCATTTTACTGTTATATTGTGATCCAGAGTTTCCTTGCTGTCTGTCTAGTACAACTTCTCAACTGTACATTGTATCTAAGAAGCATCCCACCTGACATCACTCCTCTTCAAAGCATCCTTCATTCTTCAGGCGTGAATTTCATTATATGATGAAGAACTAATTTCTGCCCAGCTTTCTTGCTTAGATGTTTTTTTAGATTTTACTAAATTCTCATTATTCAAAATAACTGGTGTAACACAAATATTTTGCTTGTGCTTGTCTTGAAGTGTTCCATATCATAAACAAAAGCATCTGAATTATACTTTCAGTTCTAAAACTAAGTATCTTGAGGTGTATCATTTCAGAACTACTTAATAATTATATGTGGAAAACTTAGAAGGATAATAGCTATAAGAATATTAGAATATGCAATCTTATTAATCTTTTATTTATGTAATCCATTTTAATGAAAATTGTATGCTATTTCACTATATTATTTGTGGACAATAATAATAATAATCATTGATGTTCTGACACAATTCACTTCATTGAATATGCTCATATGAATTTCTAGTAAATTTACAAAATGTTTTATGCAAGTTTTTAATTTAATAATCTTTCAGTTATGCATGTTACTTTTATCAACTTCTTTTTCATCAATAGTAAAAGTCTTATAAGCAGAGAACTTTATTAAATGTCAAAGACAATACTTGGTGCTTAAGTTGACACTATTGGTCAAAGGGCAGGTTAATGGAAACATTCAAACTTCCAGATGAATTTTTAAATTTCCTTTACCAAAATCATGCATTGTAATTGCTCTTTTGAAGTCTCATTCCTACTCTCCATCTTTACAGATTGTCTTTTTCTCCTTGTTTTGTACAAATTCTCAAGTTTCTCTTCTACTTCAGAGTGCAGTGTGATGGAAAAATCCATAGTCTTGGGTGTAAGAGGAAAATAGAGATTTCAATTTTTTTTCCCAGACATTACCTCAGGAATATGTAGAAATTATTTACTTCACAATTTCAAAATGTGGCAAAAAAGAAAATTAGAGGGATAATTATTCTTCATGAATTGTTAAAAACATGAAATGTAATAGTATATCCAAATCTACATAAAGCCTATCTAGTTCCTAAGATCCAGCAAATAAATATAAGATATTATTCATGTAAAAACCTCACTATCTCAAATGAAGTTGTTTTTGCTTACTTAGATTGATTTCTATGAAGTACAATGTTAATTCACTCTTGACTCTGATACCTTAACTATCCTTTACAATCTATTTCATGTAATATTTCTTTACAAGTGCTTGTGCTAGTTTAATTTCTTGCTAATTTTTGTAACATTGTATCTTCTAGATTCTGAGTCTAGCCTATGTATCACATACATATCATCAGGTACCATTTTTAAAACCAATCACTTATCATAAAGCAGAAATGGCATATGCTAAACATCTTGAGACATATCACAGCTATTTCAGTGACTTTTTTGATAACCATTTTAGAGAAAAAAATGAATTTGAACATACAATTTTACCTGATAAATAATGAATCATATTTATCTTCTGTAACATGAATATTTCTTTGGCACAATTACAGAGATTTTATAAAATCTATGATCTTGCTGCATTTTTCTCAGAATAAAATTCACTGAGTCACTTCTCAGGAAGATTTACATTTAGCCTCAATAGTATGATCAGTTCTGCTTTTAGATTCTTTGTAACATGTTTATTCTGTACAAAGCACATGTATGTGTCATCTCTCTCAGGAGACCTGGAGGGATGATGATTGTACAACCCAGTGAGACCAATTTTCCATTCACTCCTGGTTTGTAAGGATATAGTAGCTATACATTTGAGATTTAGTTAAATCTTGAGTTAAATTTGTAACAGTGCTTAATATCAATAAAATTAGTTCAGATTTTTTTTTCATTAAAAAAGATTTTTAAAATTTCCATCAGTGGCTATTGATTCAATACATTTTAAATTTTCTCATATTATAATTATTTATATAAAAATATATAAATAAAATTGTGCAAAACCCAATAAAATATAATTTCTAATTGTTTAGAATAACATTTTGGCATGAAAGAAAGTATTATATTTATGATTTATATTAATCAAATAATTAACAGCAAGAAAGACAAAAATTTTCCAGTAACCACTAAAGAAAAGAAAAATGGGATACATTTTAGAATGGATTTTAAAAAGAAAAGAAGTAAAAATGACTGTGGAACAGTGAAGGACTATTATCAAAGGTGTTTCAAAGGAATTCTCATACATAGTATATGCAATAATGAAAGTTACTCCTCAATTTTTTTTACTTTGCCCAATCCTGAAAGAATCAGCCCATTTGTCAT
>JAQZBX010090824.1:0-12462 GCA_029593785.1 Cabassous unicinctus
ATGTATATATGGTATCATAAACTATAATCTTCCCAAAGCAGTAAAAGTCCTTGGTAAACGTCCTTCCTACTAGTGTAGTGACAACATCACCAGATCCCATGTGTACACTTCATGTGACACTAGCAGGAACTCTGTTCTCATACCCTATGGAATGTCCTTGTTCTGAAACCCCTTATATATTATATCTCATTTTCTCATCTCTTTGCAGAGTACTATCTTCATTCTCTGTACTGCCGCCATCCCAATAAAGCTTATGCCTGACTAAATGCAAGGTGTGTTCTTTGGTTTTGTGGCCTCACCAAATCATGCCCTTTCAGAGTTAGGTTGTACCAATTGGCAAGCCATGAACAAGGAGACTGAAGGATGATCAGCAGTAGTCAGCAGGAGCTCAGGGAAAGGAGAATCTGCTGGGAAAATCCCAAGTTGGCCAATAACATCCATGTGGAGTGAGGTGGCTGCCCTCCTGGATGGCAGGGACTACTGAGAGAATATGCAAATGCCCTAAAAATTCTGGGAGGTATACTGCCTGTGCTACAGCAGGCAGCAGAGCAGCTGCACTTAAATAAGGAAAAGGAAAGTGTTTAATGGGATGTCATTTTGACAATGTTTTAAGTGTTATCCACATTTTATTTTGATCAGAATTTTTATCAAGGTGTTAAAAAAAGAATTTTCAGTTTTGAATCAATAGCTTACTCCTGAGCTTCAAGTCTGTCTAAGTTTGCTCCTGAGGAGTAATCCAGAATATATATTAAGTGTCTGCCTGTCTGTCTAAACTGCAAAATTAGTGTTTAACTGCATTTATGTTGCTCAAGTATTCCTGTTTGTTGATTACTAATAAAAATGTTTCCAAGAATGAGCTTGCATACTACAGGCAACACTGATTCCAGAGGAGATCTTGAGAGGAGTAAAACCCAGAACTGTGAAATGATGGAGAGCTTAGACACAGTCATACCAAAGGAGTGAGACTTGAGTCAAATTAGTAAGTATTATTTCTGTTGATGTGTCTTAACTCTTTTTGTGTTTGCCTGTTTGTTCAGTGTATATTTTCATATCTCTGGATGGTAATATTAAATTAACAAATTAAAATTCTGAAAAGAGCTCTATTCAAATTGCTAAAAATTAAATGGGTCCTTATATAAGTAAATGAGTACTTCGAAAGCCCAAATGGAGAAGCCAAACAGGATACAAAGTCACATAAAATCTGAACAAAGAAACTATTTAAAGGAAAGAAACTAAAAAGTATATCCTGAATTCTCCCATAATTTTTCATTAGCCTATCATGCCCCCACAGTCTTCTCTTAAATTTGACTGATCTCCAGTGACTCATTAAAATCAGTTGAGGAAACTAAGGGGATGGGCTGGGTTTGGAAACGTAGAGAGGATGTGAGTTTAGCCTTGAATTTTGCCTTCAAGCCCTGGAAATTAAAATAATAGGGACAGAGAGGATATTACAGAGTAAACCTTGTTTTGTATAGTCTGTCTTATAATTCCCCAGTTAAATTTTAAGAGCTTTTGAGATGACATTAATAATCCAACAGCCAAATTTCAGTTGGTAAAGAAAAAGTCCTTGAAAGTTATGGAAAGATTTTTCTAAATTATAATTAAACAAATTAAACAATTATAATATATTCCAGAACTTGGCAGTCTGTATGCTTTTAAGATTATTCATAATTTTAGAATTTTGTTAAAGTAAAAAAGAGATTTTAGCCTCCTGTGGAGGAAGGAAGAAAAAAATTTCTTGCATAAACTATAATGGTTTCAATTTTATTTAGCTTGGGTGCAATCTCCCTAGGATTATAGGATACTAATGAGATTAATTAGCATTATATGTATTAAATCTTTAAGATGATGAAAATTGTAAGTTTTTGGCTAATGAAATTATTACAAACCTCTTTTTTAAAATTATTTTTGCCTAAACTGAAATGAATAGTTTTTTTTTTCTTCACAGAAAAGAATGAAAGGTATGAGACTTAAATGGATATAGAAAGAATTAAAATGTTTGTGGAAGTGAATTCATAGTCAATGCTAACTAAAATTAGATAAGTTTAAGGGAATGTGTTTTGTCATGAGACAAAATGGCTGGTTTAGGAAGTTGTAGAAGGTATTGTAGAAGGTAACATTAAGTAAGGGAATATGTTTTGTAAAGGTGAAATTTGTCTTGAGATGAAGTAACAATAGTCTATGTGGTTATAGATAGACGTTTGTAAAAGCATATTCTAAACTGAAAGATTATAATGTGAGTGACTGATTGCAGTAAATCAATATTAAATAGAAATCTAGGAGTTAATATTCATAACAAAAGGTAACTTTATAGCAGGAAAAAACCTGTTGGACAACCTCAATTTATTATAAGTTATGCTAACTAAGATTTGTTTACCAAATGTGTACTGAT
Source organism: Cabassous unicinctus (assembly GCA_029593785.1). Classification (NCBI taxonomy): domain Eukaryota; kingdom Metazoa; phylum Chordata; class Mammalia; order Cingulata; family Chlamyphoridae; genus Cabassous; species Cabassous unicinctus. The sequence goes on from JAQZBX010090824.1 coordinate 2,393, forward strand.
GCAAAACTAAAATTTGACTTTCTCTCCCTGTTAAAGTCAAAAAAAAAAAAAAATATTCTTCCAGTACTGCTGAAGTTTCTTTGTGGTAAACAGTATCTTTCTAAAAGAGAAAGCATTAAAAAAAAATTTTTTTTTAAATTTACTTAAATATTTGGGGATTGTATAAAAAATTCTTAAAGACTTTTAAAGTTCTCACCGTCTATTCTATCCTAACCCTGATCTGCATGGTGATAATATTGGTTATACTTTTAGTTATTCTTAGAAAAAGGTGATGCTATGATCTCTTAGTTACACTAATTTTTTTGCTCTAATGCTTCTCTAAAAGAGATGCAGTCACTCCATCATGAATAAAAAGGGACTTTAAAGGAAAACAAAGCAAAACTTTATGTTATGTTTTGCTTATTGATTAACATAATCTTGGTAAATGTGTAAAAGTAAAAAGTAAAGTACTAAAAATAGTAAAGTCCAATTAACAATGTATAAACTGCACTGGAAGTGTTTAGAAAGTGTATAAAAATTAAGAGATAGATTTCAATATTGTCAAATTCTCTTGTGCATTCAAACCAGACCTCTAGTGCCCTGCATGGTGCCTCTCCATTTGAGTTATTGGCTAGGTTGGTCACTATGACCCCTAAAATAATAAAAGGATCTACCACAATTCTGGACATGGCTCCTGAATTGGATGGAGAGTAGGTTGCAGTTTCGGACTACTGCAGCAGCCGGTGATGGCTTGATATGGCCAGATTTACATTGCCTCCAAACTGGCTCTGTTTCATAGTGCCAAAGGGTGTTATGCACCAGGCCAGTGAATTCACTGGAGCCTCTTTCTAAGGCCAATGTTGCTGCAGCATGCTGGCTATGTGAATGGTATACCAAGTGGAGCAATAATTACCAGAGTAATGTGACTAGAACCTAAACAAACACAATTGGCATTATGGCCTGCCACCATGGAGAGTCAAGATGTATGGTATTGCAAACCTTGAGCTTAGATATATTAACTGTAGTTCAAAGAGGAATTTATGAATTGATTAGTGCATTGATTAGTATTAAGTGCTGTACCTATATACCTGATAAATATGATAATATATCTTCTACTCTAGAACATATACAGAGAGATATTGAACATGTTAAAAGATTTTGAAAATTTAATTCATTTTCTAAGTAATTAATGAACATGCATATAAGATAAAAGATTGGCTCTCTTAAGTATTGCCTTTATTTTTCTTGCCATATGCTTATCTTGTTGTTGCCTATATTGTCTTTGTGAGTTTATGTCTAGGGCAGTGCCTCTCCTCATACCACTTCTAGCAATCCTAGGCATAGGACTGGGACTGGTGGCATAGGACTGGGACTGGGGTGACATGTTCCTAGACAACATTTGAAACATACAACATCAAGCTTCAAGAGGATGTAGGCACTGGAGGCACCTGCATTCCTCATTCCCATGGTCCAGTATGTCATGGATTGCTTACCACCATTTTCTTTATCATTTTAGTAAGACCATGTATCCAGAGGCAGCACCTTCCAGAACAAGGTATTAATCATGCAGAGATTTCTTCCAGTTCCAACCATGGTACCAGACCCACCTTCCCTCAACCTCAATAGAATATCCAGAGAGTTTCACACCTACTCAGGCAGGGAACTTCTGCCCCTAACCACCAAGAAGAAGCTACAGAAGAATAACAATTGCCCTTCAGCTCCCCCTTAAGAAAGAGGGTGAACTCTGAGGGAGTAGTCGAAACAGGTTAGTATAGGAAACAAGGAAGGCAGCTGGCCGGAATAAAACCAACCAAAGACCCTGGTCATAAGGTCCAGTTTGAAAGTCCCAGACTACTTTATTATCTACTAGTGGAATGCTTGTATACTGTTAGACCAGCATGATCTTCCCCTTATTGTTCCCCATAAACACCTTTCTTTTTGCCTGTAGTGCCCTTGCCAATACCTCTCTATGGTGGACTTTGGCAGTAACCCATGCCCACAGTTGAATGCAATGTTGGGTTTGGGAAGACTTAAAATCCTTGAATGTTACTGGCCTTCATTGGACCATAACTCCTGCACATTGGACAGCATGGAACAACTTGCTGGCATGGCAGAATATAATCCATTGACAAGTTTGGAACAAGACTTTCTCATTTAAGACTGAGATTCAGCTGCTGTCTTTCAATGAGACTCTAATTATACTTTTTCCCTTGTAAGGGAACAGGTGAATGAGCCCAGGCCTTTATTTGGATATGCTGTATATAATGGTTTAAGATAGTTTATGGCTGATTCTGTCACCCTAGATCACATGCCCCTATCTGTATGGAATGACAAGGTGGAATACGTGATGTGGGGTGGTTGCTCCCTGAACTATGTAATTTTACTATCAAGGCCAAGTATAGAGTAAATCATGCCCCCTGGTGATTCTACCCATTGGCCATTTTTGTGCCAATGGGAACTGCAATTATCACTGAGAGATACATAATGGCTTTAGCTGTTGTCTTTTATACTGCTGCTGTGGAATGTGGATGCAATGCTTGTCCTATGGTCAACATAGGACTCTACATGGGGGTGGATTGTTGGGATCCATGTAGCAGCCTATGTTAAGTCATTTCCCCTGTTTTTGTTTTTGTTTTTCAGGATGAATTTTTTAAATACAATTTTATTCTATTTTTTAAATATATTTTTTATTGAAGTATATCGTTCATACATGAACATGCATAAACAATAAGTGTATAGTAAAGATTGTGAACTTACAAAATAAAAATACATAACATCATACAGGGGTCTCGTACATCACCCCTCCACCAACACTTTGCATTGTTGTGAAACATTTGTTACAAACTATGCAGGAGCATCATCAAAATATTACTACTAACTATAATCCCTATCTTACATTTGATTTATTTTCCCCCAACCCACCCTATTTTTTAAAAATATATTCTATTACAGAGATTGTGAACTTGCAAAGCAATCATACACATGTGTAGAATTCCCATACAACACCCCTTCACCAACACACCTCACCACGGTGGAACATTTGTTACAGACTATGAGATAATATCATCAGACTATTACTACCAACCATGGTCCATAGCGTACATTTGGCACACTTTTTCCATACACCTGCATTATCAACACAGTACATCTTTGGCATTGATGCAAGAATATTATAGTATTGCTGTTAACCACAGTCACATTGGTCACACCAATTGTAGTTTTCCCATGCTTCTCCACATTCCCACCACCCTGCAATAATGATGTACATCTGCTCTAGCTCACAGAAGTACAATCTTGCATTTGTACCCTCAACCACAATTCTCATCCACCTCTGGGTTCACTGTGTTATTCAGTCCCGAGATTATTCTTTAACTTTCTTTCAGTTGACATTTACTTCCCCAGACTACCCTTTTCAACCTCAATCCCATTTATAAACCAGTAACTACTTACTATAATGTGTGACCATCAACTCTATCCATTTCCACACTTTTACAATCAAGTTAATTAAAACTTCTACATTAAGCATCAGTAGTTCTTCTCAACCCTCCTCTTATCTCCTAATAACATATACTCTAGGTTTTAACTCCATGTGTTTATTCTTTGTATTCATCTCATATTAATGAGACCATGCAATATTTGTCCTTTTGTGTCTTGCTTACTTTGCTTAGTATAACGTCTTCAAGATTCATCCATGTTATCATATGTGTCCCAATTTCATTTCTTCTTACTGCAGCATAGTATTCCATCATATGTAAATACCACATTTTGTTTATCCATTCTTTGGTTGATGGACACTTGGGTTGTTTCCATCTTTTGGCAATTGTAAATAACACTGCTATGAACATCGGTGTGCAGATGTCTGTTCACGTCATGGTTTTTAGTTCTTCTGGATATATTCCTAGTAGAGGAATTGCTTGATCATATGGCAGCTCTATATTTAGCTTCCTGAGGAACTGCCAAACTGTCTTTCACAAAGGCTGCACAATTTTACAATCCCACCAACAGTGAAGGAGTGTTCCTATTTGTTCACATCCTCTCCAGTACTTATTATTGTCTATTTTTTAAAATAATGGCCATTCTATGCAGTGTTAGATGATATCTCATTGTTGTTTGGATTTGCATTTCCCTAACAGCTAGTAATATGGAACATTTTTTCATGTGCTTTTTGATCACTTGTATTTCCTCTTTGGAGAAATGTCTCTTTAAATATTTTGCTCATTTTTAAATTGGATTGCTTGTTCTTTTGTTGTTGAGTTGTATGATCTCTTTGTATAGAATGGAAATCAAACCCTTATCAGATATGTGGTTTCCAAATATTTTCTCCCATTGCATGGGCTGCTTTTTCACATTCTTGATGAAGTCCTTTGAATCACAGAAGTGTTTATGTTTGAGGAGGTCCCATTTATCCATGTTTTCTTTCATTACTTGTGCTTTCAGTGTAAGGTTTAAGAATCCACCACCTACCACCAGGTCTTGAAAGTGTTTCCCTACATTTTCTTCTAGAAGCTTTATGGTACTTGCTTTTATATTTAGGTCTTTGAACCATTTTGAGTTAATTTTTGTATAAGGTGTGAGATAGGGGTCCTCTTTCTTTCTTTTGGCTATGGATATCCAGTTCTCCCAGTGCCATTTGTCGAATAGACTGTTCTGTCCCAGCTGGGTGGGTTTGACAGGCTTGTCAAAAATCACGTGGCCATATATGTGACGGTCTGTTTCTGAACCATCAATTTGGTCCCATTGGTCTATGTGTCTATCTTTATGTCAATATCATGTTGTTTTTACAACTGTACCTAGTAAATATGATTTAAAGTCTGGAAGTGAGAGTCCTCCAATGTCACTTTTCCTTTTTAAGGTGTTTCTGGCTATTCGGGGCCTCTAACCCTTCCAGATAAATTTGATAACTGTGTTTTCCATCTGTTTAAAAACTGCTGGTGAAATTTTTATTGGAATTGCACTGAAGCTGTATATCAATTTCGGTAGAATTGACATCTTAATGATATTTAGTCTTCTAATCCACAAATATGGAATGTTCTTCCAATTATTTAGGTCTTTTTCAATTTCTTTTAGCAATACATTATGGTTTTCTGAATACAAGTGCTTTACATCTTTGTTTAACTTTATTCCTAAATATTTGACTCTTTTAGTTGCTATTGTAAATGGAATTTTTTTCCTGACTTCCTCCTCAGGTTGCACATTACTAGTGTATAGAAACACCACTGATTTTTGCATATTGAACTTGTGTCCTAACACTCTACTGAAATCGTTTATTAGCTCTAGCAGCTTTGTTGTAGATTTTTCGGGGCTTTCTAGATATAGGATCATATCATCTGTGAATAATGAAAGCTTTACTTCTTCCTTTCTGATTTGGATGTCTTTTATTTCTTTCTCTTGCCTGATTGCTCTGGCCAGAACCTCTAGCACTATATTGAAAAACAGTGGTGACAATGGGAATTCTCGTCTTGTCCCTGATCTCAACAGGAAAGCTTTCAGTCTTTCACCATTGAGTACAATGTTAGCTGTGGGTTTTTCATATATGACCTTTATCGTGTTGAGAAAGTTTCCTTCAATTCTTATCTTTTGTAGTATTTTTATCAAGAAAGGATGCTGTATTTTGTCAAATGTCTTTTCTGCATCAATCAATAAGATCATGTGGTTTTTCTTTGATTTATTAATGTGGTGTATTATGCTGATTTATTTTCTTGTGTTGAGCCAGTCTTGCATGCCTGGTATAAAACCCACTTGATCATGATGAATAATCCTTTTAATGTTTTGTTGTATTCAATTAGCAAGTATTTTATTGAGGATTTTTGCATCTGTATTCATTAAAGAAAATGGGTCTGTAATTTTCTTTTTTAATAATATCTTTATCTGGCTTTGGTATGAGGGTGATATTGGCTTCATAGAAAGAGTTTGGTAGCATTCCTTCTTGTTCAATTGTTCGGAAGAGCTTGAGTAAGATTGGTATTGAATCCTCTTTGAATGCTTGGTAGAGCTCACCTGCGAAACCATCAGGTCCTGGGCTTTTATTTGGGGGAACTGTTTGATGACTGTTTCAATCTCTTTACTTGTGATTGGTTTGTTGAGGTCTTCTGTTTCTTCTAGGGTCGGTGTAGGTTGTTTGTATGTTCCTAGGAATTTTTCCATTTTGTCTACATTGTCTAGTTTTTTGGCATAAAGTTGTTCATAGTATCCTCTTATGACCTTTGGCATTTGACATTCTGATTAGTATGTGTCTTGGAGTTGGTCTATTTGGATTTATTTGGATGAGAGTATGTTGTGCTTCTTGGACATGGATATCTATGTCCTTCAATATGGTTGGGAAATTTCCACCTTATTTCTTCAAATATCCCTTTTCCCTTCTCTTCTCCTTCTGGAACAGCCATGACACATATGATTGCATGTCTCTTGCTGTCATTTAGTTCCCTAAGACCCTATTCAATTTTTTCCATTCTTTTCTTCATCTGTTCTTTTGTGTGTTTGCTTTTGGAGGCTATGTCTTCAAGCTTACCAATTCTTTCTTCAGCTTCTTCAAATCTGCTGTTATATGTCTCCAGTGTATTTTTAATTTCATTTATTACACCTTCCATTCCCATAAAGTCTGCTATTTTTCTACGTATGATTTCAAATTCTTCTTTGCTTCCCCAGTATCTTCTTAATATCTTTAATCTCTTCAGCCATCTCATTGAATTTATTAAGGATATTTGTTTGAACATCTATGATTAGCTGTCTCAACTCTTTTTTGTCATCTGCAGGCTTATCTTGATCCTTTAACTGGGCCATATCTTCCTGTTTCTTGGTATGGATTACAATTTTTGGTTGGTGTTTTCGCATCTGGCTTGCTAGATGTACTTATTCTAGGTGCAGTTTCTCCCTTTAGTTTAAGGCTTCTTGTCTTTTTCCCTTGCTTGTTGTGTAGTAGGAGTTGAGGATGTAGTTGGTGCTGTAAACTATGGAGGTTGAAGCTGCCCATGTAGCCCCAGGAATTGATAAAGCTTCTCCCACCTTTCTTCTCTGTCAGGGGTAGGGGCAGAGCTGCAACCATGTATAATACTCCAAGTTCAGCAGGACAAGACTGTCTGTAGTTGCCCAGAGAGACTGATGAAGCGTCACACCCCTTCCTCCCTTACCTTGGGCAGGGATGGAACTATAGTTATGGGCAGCAATCTATGCCATGTAGGTCCTAAATGACCATAGTTGCCAAGGTAAACTGATGTAGCCGGGAATGGGAAGGGACCCTCTGGAATGCCCGACAATCTAATCCATGTGGGCCAAATATGCCTGCAGTTGCCCTGAGTGGTTGAGGGAGTACTGTCCCTTCTGCTCTTTAAGGGGTGAGAACAGAACCACCAACACCCAACAGCTCAGTCCCTGTAGGATGAAAGTACCTGCCGTTGCCCGGAGAAGCTGAAGAAGCACCAGCTCCCTCCTATCCTATTGGGTGGTGTGGGTGGTTCTACGGGTGTCCAACAATTCAACTCCCTTTAGGCTGAAAATACCTGCTGTTGTCTGGAGAAGCTGTGGATACACCAGATCCCTCCTATCCTATGGGGTGGGAGTGGATCAATAGGCATCTAACAGTCCAGTCCATGCAGTCTGAAAATGTCTGCCATTGTCCAGAAAGCCTGTGGAAACAATACCTCCTCCTTTCCTATTGAGGGGTGAGGGTGGATCCACAAGTACCCACCAGTTCAGGCTGTGTGGGTCAAAAGCACCTGAAGTTACCCAGAAAGGCTAGGCAAACAGTCTGTCTCTTGTCCTATTGGGATGGGAGTGGAACCACAGGTGCCCAAAGGTTGGGTTTGTGCAGGCCAAAAACACTTTCAGTTGCCCTGAGAGGCGGAGGAAACACAGGCCCCTCCTATCCTATGGGGGGACAGAGGTGGAGATGAACTCGAAGGCACTCAACAAACCATTTTGTGTGGGCTGAAAACTCCTGCCATTGCCGGGAAAGGCCGAGGATACCCAGCTCCTCTCCTATCCTATTGGGGTGCGGGGATGCAGATGCAGCCCCAGATGTCTGACTATTTAGTCTGTGCCAGCAGAGAGCATCTGCAGTTTCCTGGAGAGCCTGGTGCAGGTCCTACCAGCTTCCTCTCTGACAGAGGGGTGGGGGCTGGAGCCTAGGCTAGGGCTGCAGTGTGATTCTGGTGGAAAGAAGCTTTTCTCTAACTTCACTGGATTTTCAGTCAGCCAGGCTTCCCCTCATGCCGGGGGTGGAGTCAAAATGGCATCTACCAGACTCTTTCCAACTTGGACAGGCTCAAACCCTAGCTGTTTCTAGGATTATACTTTAGCCAGCTGAGTCCACTAATCAGTAGCTGAGGTCAGTGGACAATTGTCTCTTCCTCCACCATTTATGGGAAATGGAACTTCTAATTCCAGCCACAGAATAGCTCCTGAGGCAGCTTGCTCTGCTAGAGCAGGATGGGCACTGGCCTCTGGCATGGCTTGCAGTTTCCCAGAGAGTTGATGCAGTCAATTTTCAGTCAGCCCTGCTTTTCCTCAAGTGGTGGGCGGGGCGGGGGGTGGAGTCAAAATGGTGGTTACCAGCCTCCTTCTGACCTGGACAAGCTCAAAGTTATGCTGTTCCTAGGATTATACTTTAGCCTGCTGAATTTACTAATCAGTAGCTGAAGGTGGTGCCACACTGTGTCTTCCTCCCCCATTTTTGGGGAAATGGAGCTTCCAACTCCAGTCACAGAATAGTACCTGAGGCAGCTTGCACCACAGGCACTGACTTCCGCAGTGTGGAGGGCTCTGCTCATGAATCTTCTCTGCAGATGGGCAGTCTCCTCCTTCCATGCTTTCAAGGATGTTGCAGAATACTCTTCTGGTCTCCTGAGGCCCCCAAACAGGTGATTTAGATAGCTCTGGTGATTACTAACTGCCCTGTAGCACAAGTTGACTCCAGGAGCTCCTTACTCTGCCACCATCTTGGCTTCTCCCATTTTTAATTTTTTATTTATATTTTCTGGATACAAATTCTGCAAATATTTTATCCCATCTTGTGGGTTTTATTCTTACTTCTTTTATTGTCCTTTGATGTACAAGATTTTCAATTTGAGGAAGTCAAATTTAGCTATTTTTTTCAGTTGTGCTTTGCGTGTTGTAAGAAAAACACTGCCTAACTTAAGGTCATGAAAATTTTCTCCCATGTATTCGTCTAGGAATTTTATAGTTTTAGGTCTTACATTTAGGTCTATGATACATTTTGAGTTAATTTTTGGTGTGATTTAAGGGTCCAAGAACAATTTTTCTCATATAGATATGCAGTTTTCACCCCATTGAATTATCTTGACACACTTGTTGAAAATTACTTGACCAAAAATGTAACAGTTTATTCTGGACCCTGAATTCTTTTCCATTGATGTTTATGTCCATCCTTATGTCAGTACCAAAGTGTCTTTCAGTCGGTATTCCAGTTACGGTTAACTTTTAGAAGAATTTGAAATTGGAAATGTGAGTCTTCCAACTTTTTTCTTTCTCAAGATTATTTTAGCTGTTCTAGATCTCATGTAGTTACATGTGAATTTTAGGATTAGCTGATTGATTTATGGAAACAAAAAGCAGTTGAAATTTTGATAGGAATTATGTTGAATCTGTAGATCAATTTTAGAATCATTGCCATCTTAACGATGTTAAGACTTCTTATCCATAAACATAGGCAATATTTCCATTTGTTTAGATATCTTTATTTCAATAATGTTTTGTAGTTTTGAGTGCACAAGACATTATTAAATTTAATCCCAATTATTTTAATCTTTTTTTTAACTTTATTTGTACATTTAATAATTGAAAATAGAAACAATTAAAAACTAAAAAGTAAACACAGATGAATAAATATATACATTTCTCCATTAAATGTAATGGATACATGCAAAAATTTTTTTTTTTTTTGGATCAAACAATATGTTACACAATATATTTGGTTCATAGTAATGCATTCATACAGTATTTGTCCTTTTGTGTCTGGCTTGCTTCACTCAGCATAATGTCCTCCAGATTCATCCATGTTGCCATATGCTTTACGACTTCATTTCTTCTTACAGCTGCATAATATTCCATCGTGTGAATAGACCACAGTTTGTTTA
>JAQZBX010090825.1:0-12462 GCA_029593785.1 Cabassous unicinctus
AACTTTAAATGGAAATTCAATGGGATGGAAAAAGTCAAAACCTTTTTGAAAAAGAGGAAAGATGTAGAGGAACCTGTTGTACCATAATATGGAGACATCCTATAATTACAACTCAAGGTGTGTGATATCAGAGCACAAATAGGAAAACAGGCCAACGGAAAGAAGAAAGAGCCCTGAAACAAGATTAATTACCAGATTAGCCCTGAAGATCAGTGGAAGAAGGGCAAATTTTTTAAAATCCTTCGTCTCGGGACAATTAGTTTGTATATAAAATTTAATTCCACATCTGTCTCAATATTGCACAATAAAATGCAAGGTCAATTACATGCAAAATTTGAAGGAAAGAATATAAAGATATTACAAAGTAATATTGGTATTTATCATCATATGTTGTTTCTTCTTAAAAAGACACAGAACTTAATAGCAACCATGAATAAGATTGAGAAATTTATGACAGAAAAATTAAGAAGATCCTACTAATGAAAGACAATATAAAGAAAGTTAAAGAGACATTAGCGGGTTAGAGAAGACTTTAACAATATATACAAATGACAATGGACTTGTGTCCAGCATATATTGACACCTTCTATAAATCAGTACAGATATACAATCCTATAGGAAAATTGGGCAAGATAATTGAAAAAATACTTCATAACAGAAGTCAGTTAATAAAAGAAAGGTGCTCAGAGGGAAATCTAAATTAAAATTAAAAGATGATACAAATACATATACATATATTGAAGATTTATCAAAATTTTAAAAGCTGAAAACTTGATGTGCAAAAATGATGTGCAGCTGTACATACTATCGTACACTGACATTGAGATGACAATTCGTGTATCTGTTTCGGGGTCATTTTGAAATTTTGTAACAAAGTTGAATATCTGCATACAATATGGCCCAACAATTATGCCAACAACTTCCCTAGAGAAACCTGGCCATGTGTGCACAATGATACATGCAAGATTACATGTATATGGGGGAGTTGTGGGAAGATGGTGGAGTAGAGAGTGAACCAGAACAACTAACTATTAAGCAGTGAGAAACTGTCAGAATCAACTATTTCAAAATTCTGGAGTCCAGTGGAACACTGTGCAGCAACCAGGAAAAAGCTGGAAGAAGATATGCCTGCTGGTATCTCCCTTCTCTATCGGGTGTCCTTGCTTCCAACTTCTTGCTTCCATCACTTTCTCACTGCCTCTATTTCATTCTCTTCTAAAGGACTCCAGTAAGAGGATTAGGACCCACCCTGAATGAGGTGAGTCACATCATAACTTAAGATCCTACTCACCAAGATCCTACTTACAATAGGTCCACCCCCACAGGAATGGATTAACATGAAGTACATACGTTTCTGGAGTACATACAGCTTCAAACCATTAAACTCTTCTACCAATTTTTGGAAAAGTTTGAACTGGATTGGTACTAATTTTTCTTGGATGTTTGGTAAAATTCCCCTGTGAATTAATATGGTCCTGGGTTTTTCTTTGTTGGGAAGTTTTTGGTGACTCATCTCTTTGCTACTATTAGTTGACATCTTCTATATCTTCTTGAGTCAATCTAGGTAGTTTGTGTGTTGTTAGGAACTTGTCAATTTCATCTAGCTTATCTAATTTGTTGATGTACGGTTTTTCACAGAATCATCTTAAAGTCCTTTTTATTTCAGTGGGGTAATAAAAAGGGGCAGTAATAATGCCATTTCTGATTTTAGTTAGTTTTGCCTCATCTCACTTTTCTTTGTCAGTCTAGCTAAAGATTTGTCAAATTTATTTATATTTTTGGTTGTTGACGATATTGTTTTTTTTTATTTTCCATTTAATTTATCTCCATTTCAAGCTCTGTTTTTCCTTTCTTCTGCTTCTTTCGGGTTTAGTTTGTCCTTCTTTTACTAGTTTTTCCAGTTTTGAAGATAACTCTCTACTCTGAAATCTTTCTTCTTTTTAAAATATTTTTATTAGAGAAGTTGTGAGCTTACAAAACAATCATGCATTATGTGCAGAATTCCTAAACATCACCAATCCACCAAAAACTTACACTTTTGTGGAACATTTGCTACAGATTTTGAAAGAAAATGATTAGACTATTACTACTAACCATGCTCCATAGTGTAACTTTGGTATATTTTTTCCATACACTTGCAATTATTAATACTGCATTAGTATTGTACATTTGTTATAGGTCATGAGTGAATACCCTCATATTTGTACTGTTAACCACAATCCATCCTCCACCACATGGTTCACTGTGTTATACAGTCCCATGCTTGTACATTCTATCCAAAGTGTACATTTAGTGACTCTCACTTTCATCACAGAGTTGTAAAATCCTTGCCCCAGTAAACTTTTGACTTTTTCTTAATCCAAAAGAAAAAATCCCATACCCCCATTGTTGACCCTTAGCATTGATATAACACCTTCTTTGACATTGGTGCAAGAATATTACAATATTGATAACTATAGTAAATAAGTTACATAATTGTATTTTTACCTTGCATCACTATATTCTTACCAACTTATAATAGTGATGTACATTCGCTCTAATTCACAGAACATTCTTGTATTTGTATTCTTAACCACAACCTTCATCCTCCTCCAGGTTCTCTATGTTATTCAGTCCCTAGATTATTTTCTAGCTTTCTTTCAACTGACATTTACATCCATAGACTACTCCTCTCAGCCACAGCTCCTCTTTCTTCTTTTTTAATGTTAGTATTCAGAGCTATATTTTTCTCTCAGAACCTTTGCTGAATCTCTTAAATTTTGATACATTGTATTTTCCTTTTCTTTTACCTCAAGATATTTCCTAATTTCCCTTGTTATTTCCTCTTTCACTTGTTGGTTGTTGAACAGTACATTGTTTAATTTCCACATATTTGTAAATTTTCCTTTTCTATCTCTCTCATTGATTTCTAGTTTCATTTCATTGTGGTCAGAGAAGGTACTTTCTATGCTTTCAGTATTTTGGATCTATTGAGACTTGTTTTGTGATTTAATACATGGTCTATCCTCAAAAATGATCCATGTGCACTTAAGAATAATGCTTATTCTGTTGGGTGAAGTGTTCAATATATGCCCAGTAGATCTAGTTGATTTAGAGTATTGTTCAAGTTTTCTATTTCCTTACTGAATTTTTGTCAAAATATTCTATCCATTATTGAAAGTGGTGTACTCTTAAGGTAGAACAATCATTTCTCCCTTCAAATCTGTATTTCTTTCATATATTTTGGTGCTTTGCTGTTAGACACATATATATTTATTATTGTTGTATCTTCCTGCTGTGTTGACACCTATATCTGTATATAATAGCCATCTTTGTCTCTTGTAACAGTTTTAGACTTAAAATCTATTTTATCATATTATTATAGCTACTTCAGTTCTCTTTTGTTTTATACTTGCATGGTGTGTTTTTTTTATCCTTTCATTTCCAACCTATTTATATCTTTTAATTATAAGGTGAGTCTTTGGTAAATAGGACATAGTTGGGACACACTATTATATCCACTCTGCCAATCTCTGCCTGTTGCCTGGAAAGTTTAATCCATTTACATTTAAAGTAACTACTGATAATGCAGGACCTTCTTCTGCCATTTTGATATTTAGTCTTTTTAAGCCTTATGCCTATTTTGTCCCTCAATTCTTCCATTAATGTCCACCTTCATATATGAATTTCATATTCATTTGAATTTTTTGTATTATAACATAATAAGTACCTTCTCATTTCTTTTTGGGTTTATTTTTCATGTATTTTTCAATGGTACCATGGGTTAAAATTTAGCCCCCTAAATATGTAACAGTCATATTTGACTTGATACCAATTTGACTTCCATAGCAAAGAGATAGTGTTCCTTTACCCCTCCATTCCCCTACCTTTTGTTGACTTGTTACAACTTATATCATTGTACATTTTTAAATAAATTCCATATATTTATTATTATTTTTTTTGCATTTGCATTTTAATATCTTTAGTGTTTGAAAAGAGGAGTTTCATACTAAAAATTACAATGCAATAATACTGTCATTTATAATTATCATTATGGTTTGGTTTATCTGATGACTTTATTTCTTTATGCCACTTTAAACTACTGTCTAGTTTCCTTTCCTTTGAGTCAGTGAACCTCCCTTTAGCAATTCTAGTGGTGATAAAGTTCCTCAGCTTTTGTTTATCAGAAAATATCATAATCTTTCTCTCATTTTTGAAAGAAAGTCTTTCCAGATATAAAATTCTTTGCTGGCAGTTATTTTCTCTCAGCAATTCAATTATTTCAACCAACTGTCATTTTGCCTCCATGGTTTCTTATGAGAAATGAGCACTCAAAGTAATTGGAGCTCCCTTTTTTGCAATGTGTTTTTCTCTTGCAGATTTCAGAATTCTCTTCTTGTCTTTTGCATTCAACAGTTTGATTTGAACATGAGAGGACACATTTCTCTTCATGTTTATATTGCTTGCTATTCCCTTGTCTTCTTGGATATGCATATTCATATCTTTTGCTAAGTTCAGGGTGTTTTCTGTCATTATATATTTGAATATTTATTCTGCTTCTTTCTCTCTTCTACTCCTGGGAATTTCATAAAGTGTATACTGGTACACTTAATGATATCCCACAGGACTCTTAGGCTATTTTTCCTTTTTATAATTCATCTTTCTCTTTGTTCATCAGCCTTACTCATTAATTTTCTTGTCTTCAAATTCATAAATTCTTTCTTCTGCCAGCTCCAATCTGCTTTGAGACCCTTCTGAGAAATTTGCAATTACTGTGGTATTCAACTCTGGTAGTTTTGTTTGGTTCTTTATAAACATTTTATCCTTAATTCTTTCTCTGTATTTTCCTTCATCTTCTTGAACATATTGAATAACATTTTTTGAAAGTCTTTCATATGTCCAGAAAAGTCTGATCTTCATTGCTGTTTCTGGATTTTTTCCGCTTTCCTTAGGAGTTCCTCTGTTTACAAGCATTTGAATGCCCCCTAGCCTTTCCAGGAGACAGACCTTCTTCCTTCCCCAGGTGTTCCACTGTAAGATTTAAAGCAGGTAACTCTTTGCCCCAGGCTGCCTGCCTCAATTGTTTTTTCACACTGCTTTAGTTCTCTCAAGCTGCTTTTGCCTGTAGGACAAGTTCTTGGAGGAGGGATATGCTGGACCAGAGTTTCCTAAATATGTCTTTTCCAGCCAGATCAAGGCCAGGAACCACAAAACCAGCTTTGGACAGAGTATCTTTCAGGGTAGCGGATCAGGTAGGGACTAGAAAGTATGCCAGGAGCTTCTACCATGGCTCCCCAAAGCTAGACTTTCTTGACTTGGCACCTTTCTAGCCAATGCAGTCCAATGGTCTTCTGCAGCTCTGCAGAAGCAGTCTTTCTTTAGTGCTCTCTGTCACCTTTGTTGGGGAAGGAGAGGCATTCAAACAATAAGTGCCCTCAGTGCAGTGCCCCCAGTGGTCCAAAGTAACTAATCAAATGCAGTGTGAATCTTTGGGCCTATGCTGTACCCCCTTCAATATTTGGGAACCAAGTTTTCTATGTCTCTCTCTCTGGCACCAGCAAGCTATGGCAGTGGCTATATCCCACTGCTGCCTATTGTGAGAGAGGGGGATGGGTGTCAGTAACTAGTGAACAGACAGAGCAATTTCCTGGTATTTACAAGTATTAAGTTTAGAAATGTGTTTTTCTGGGGTACATATAGCTCCAACCCACCACATCATTTAAAAAAATGTTCAAAAAACATGAATAGGCTTTTCACCAAAGAAAATATACAAATGACTAAAAAGCACATGAAAAGATGTTCAGCCATTAAGGATGCTTAGCCATTAGGGGAATGTAAATTAAAAAAGAATATGAGATACTATTTCACATCCATTAGAAAGGCTACTATTTCAGAAACTGAAAATTACAAGTCTTGGAGAGGATATGGAAAAATAGGAACACTCATTCAATGTTGGTGGGCATGTAAAATAATGCCACTGTGGAAGACATTTGACAATTCATCAGAAATTTAAGTATGGAATTACCATTTGATCTGGCAATCACACTCATGGGTGTATAGCCAAAACAATTGAAAGCAGGGACTCAAACAGATATTTGCACATTCACGTTCTTAGTGGCATGATTCACAATTGCCAAATGATGGAAGGACCCCAAGTGTGCATTAACTGATGAATGGATAAAGGATATATGGTATATACACAAAATGGAATATTATTCAGCTACAAATGGGAATGAAGTTCTGTTACAGGCAACAACAGGATGGACCTTGAATGAAATAAACCAAATATGAAAGGGCAAATATTGTAGGATCTCATTGATATGAAATAAGTAAAGTAAGCAAACTCAAGGAATCAGAATTTAGAATAGAGGTTACTAGGATAGAGTTTGGGAAAAGGGAATAAATGATTAAAATGTACAAAATTTCTATTTGGGATGGTGGATGTTTTGGTAAAGGATGGTGATGATTTTACCATAACATTGAGAACATAATTAACATCATTGAATTATATATAGTTATATATAGTAGTTAATGTGGAAACATTAGGTTGTATATATGGTAATAGAATAAAAGAGCAAAATTCAAGGCACAAATAAATATATAAGGCACATCTTATATAAAGTTCAAAAACAGGAAAAACTTTGCAATATTTATATGTGCTTTAAAAGGTGGGTAAAAAATAAAAACAAGGATGCAATTCTTATAATGTCAGTTGTGTGATAATTTATGGGAAAAGTAAAACATTGTCCATTGGGATGGATTTGAGATATTGGCAATATTTTCAATTAAATGGGTCTTTGCTTTAAAATTACTGTTTAAATTGACCATTTTTGTGTACTTGTATGTTTACAAAAGAAAAAAAAAAGCAGTTAAGAATAATGGGACTGAAAGTGTAAAAACATGCAGCCTCTGTGGAAAACAGTTTGGTATCGTGTTAAAAATTTAAACATAGAATTACCATATTATCAGCATTCTTCTAGGTATATACTCAAAAGAAAAGAAAACAGAGTTCCTCACAAATTCTTACACTTGAATATTCATATAAGCATTATTTTTAATAACCCAATGGTGGAAACAACCCAAGTGTCCATTAAAGAATGAGAGGATAAATCAAACATGGTGTGTGTGTGTGTGTGTGTGTGTGTGTGTGTGTATGCAATAGAATGATATTCAGTCAAAAAAAGCCCTTGGGCTTACTCTCTTTGGCCCAGCTGCTCTGCTCTCTTCCCGCATTCAGCTGGAAGCTATCAGGCAAATGTCTCATCTCTCCCCAGGCCCTCAGCTGTTTTAACATTCTCCTTTCTGTCACATGGCAGAATAAAAAATGAGAGCTCTCTCTTCCTGAGTCTGAGTGAGTGTTCATTTATATCAGACCCAGCAAGCAGGCTATGAATCAACCTGAGTCACACCCTCTGATATAGTCTAATAAAAAGCCCTAAAGCAGGGGTTCTTTACAAGGGGTCAATGAGCTTGAGCTAAAATTCAAAAAAACATTATTCTTGTGGGTCTGTGGTTTTCACCTGACTGCCAAAGGGGTCCATTGAACAAAAAGGGTTAAGAACCCCTGACCTAAAGTAATCCTATGAAATAATCTAATAAAGGCCCCTCAGCTGAATTTAATGCAATCAAAGGGTATCACATCCAAAGGAATAGATTAGTTTATGACAATAATCTTTCTTTTTGGGGGGATGCATAAAATAATCTCAAACTGCCACCATGCCTTCTTAATGAGGTCCTCCCTGGAACTACCATTTAAAATTACAACCCCTTCCCAACATCCTCCTCTCCTAATTCTTAATTAATTATTAATTAATTTCTGTTATTCTGCTTATTTTTCATTACATTGATAATACATTCATGCTATGTGATGGTTATTTAAGGAATTTATTATAATACCATAATGAAAAATACTCTCTGTTGCTTATTAAATGCTTGCTTATTGAAAGCATAATGAAAAATACTATGTCTGTTGCTTATTAAATGCTTTTCCCCGCTTGAATGAAAACTCCATATAGGAAGGGATTTATGTTTCTATTTAAACTTGACACATCATATGTCCCAGTAAGTATTTGTTGAATAAAGAAATGGAGAATTTGAATGAGAGAATTTCAAGACCTGAGAATACTTGTCACAGTGAAATTCAAAGATTTAATGAATGTGGACATAGGGATATTAACTATAAGTTTGTTTAATGAAGCTAGGCATCCTTAGTCCCTCTCTGCCATACTAAATGCAGAATACTAATTACCCAATGATACTCTTCAGTGGATAATCAAGGATTCTCTTCTTGAGAAACAACATCTACAGGGGAATATTTCTTCAAATTGAGTGATCTATGATAAAATGGCTAGTACACCAAGAATGAAACTTCAAAATTTCTCAACAATTGTTAAATATGAATGGATGTATTGGTCAGCCAAAGGGGTATTGCTGCAAAGTACCAGAAATCTGTTGGCTTTTATAAAGGATATTTATTTGGGGTAGAAACTTACAATCCCAAGGTCCTAAAGTGTCCAGCTCAAGGTACAATAAGAGGTACTTTCTCACCCAAAGTCACTTGCCACATGTTGAAGCAAGATAGTGGGTGATGACTGTGAGGACTGAGCCTTCCTTCTTCATCCTAAGAATCTGGTCTCAGCTTCTTCTGATCTCAGCTGTAGGCTGGCATAAGTCTTGTCTTTCAGGGCTTCTCATCTGCTCTGTTCTCTTCAGCTGCAAATTATCAGGCTCACCTCTCTTCCCGGGATCTCTGGCATATCAACGGAGCTCTCTCTCATCCTCTTCGTTCTTCTTCTCTGAGTATCTACTTCTCTGATATTGAGGATACACTTATATAGCCCACCAAGGTGGTGTGGACACAACACAGCACACCCTAATGACATGATTGAATCAAAGACTTAATCTTGATTTAATAAAGTAAAATTGAAACCTCTGAATTTAATACAATCAAAGGGGTATCACACTTAGAGGAGCACACCAGATAACAAACATAATCAATATTTTTTGAAATTCATAAATAATATAAAACTTCCACATTCCACCCTCTGAAAACCCAAAAAGACATTATCATATTTTTTAAAAACTCCAAAACTTTTAAACAGTAAAAATGATAAGTAAAAAAATCACATCATAATCAGTTTATACAAATACAAGATGTCTTGGGACAAAGCCTTGTCTTCTGTAGACCTCTGAAACTTATGAAACAATTTGTTTCTGGTACACAAATGGACAAAGGATAAACATTTGCACTACACTAAGGAAAAATTGGGAGGGAAACATGAGTTATGGGTCCAGAGCAATTCCATAAACCTGCAGGGCATACTTAATTCACTTTCAAAGTCTGAAAGTCATTCTTAAGATGATGGTTTCTTCTCCCTGGAGCCTCATGAGGACCGACTCTTTCCACAGGCTTACTCAATGGCCATTTTCTTGATTCCACCTTCATCAAGCATCTGGGTGGTGACTGAGCTCCAGAACTAACCCTACAAGAACATTAGGGTGATGGCCACATGTTACCCAAACTCTGGCATAGAGTCTCAACCCCCTTAGAACAGTGAGGGGGAGGCAACATTCTTCCTAACCTCTTGTGTACAAAGTCAACTCTCTCAGAGAAATATGTTGGTAACATTGCCTTCCCTAATCTATGGGGAACAAGTCCCCTACTCTCAGACATATTGGGTGTTGACTTCTCTCTCCCTAACCCTTGGGGAATGTGCTCCACCCTCTCTGTAACCTGGTGCAGTAAAATTCTCCCTGAAACAGTGGGCAGGAACACACACCCTTTTCAACCACCAGGGAAAGCTGTCTCTGTACACCTAGGTTGGTTTCCACTCGGCTCAGGGAGATGTCTTAATTCCAGACCTCAGCTCCCATGGTTTTCCTCTTAAAACTGTTTTATCTTTCATCTCGCCCCTCCAATTCCTTTTTAGACTAGGCTGACATTGGTTTCCTTCATACAACTCTCTCAATAAGCTTGCTGGTTTAGCATGCAGGAAGTAGGGGTCCAAGCCATCAGTCAGTAAAACTTTCCACAAGTATTTCCTGGATAGATACATTTTCAATCCTGACTTAAAGTTCCATGTTTACTTAATTCCTCAAATAGGGCACAATTATCTGGGGCCTTGATTTCCAGAGGCTTGGAATTTCTGGAATCAGTTCCTGTTTTCTTTGTGCACAATAATTCAGTTATGAGCTTATCTCTTTCCTCTAACATTTTGCTATAAGCTGCAAGGAGAAGCCAGGCTGTATTTTCCATATTTAATTTGGAAATATCCTTGGCTAAATGTCCAAGCACATAGATTTCAAATTCTGCCTTCCATACATCATCAGAAGTTAATCTTGATAAGTTCTCTTTGACTTTAAAACATGGATCTCATTTCCTCCAGCTTCCAATAATAGTTTCATCATTTATTTCTAAGTCTTTATAAAAAGTCTCTTTAGCATCTGTATTCCTGCCAAAAGTCTCTTCAAAGTACTCCAGGCCTTTTCTATAAAGTGTTTCACAATTCCTCAAAAAAATACACCTTATCCATTTATAAAACTGTTCCAGCATTTTGTTAATTGAAAAGCACCACCCCACTACTGGTACTGAATTTTGTATTCATCAGCCAAAGGGGTGCCATGCAAAGTACTAGAAATTTATTGACTTTTATAAAGTGTATTTATTTGGGGTAGAAGCTTACAGTCACAATGACCTTAAGAGTCTATCTCAAGGTACCATAAGTTTTACTTTCTCACCCAAAGTCATTTGCCCCATGTTGAATCAACATGGTGGGTGATGTCTGAAAGGGTTCAGCCTTATTTCTTTCCCTTAAGGCTCCATGGTCTCAGCATCTTCTGATCTCAGCTAAAGGCTGGCATATTGCTTTTCTCTCAGGGCTTCTCAGCTGCTCTGTTCCCTTCAGCTTCAAACTATCAGATTCATCTCTCTTCCCAGGGCCTCTGCCTTGTCTATGGGGCTGTTTCTCTTTCTCTGTGTTCTTCTTCTCTGTGTATCTACTTCTCTGTTCTTGATTGAGCATCCATTTATATAACCACCAAGAGGGCAGGGACTCAACCACTTGCACCTTAATGATGTGGTTGAATAAAAATCCTAATCTTGATTTCATAAAGCAAAAGTGAAACCTCTGAATTTAATACAATAAAAGGGGTATCATGCCCAGAAGAATATTCCAGCTTACAAAAATAATGAAGATCTCTTTTTGATATTCATAAATAATATCAGACTGTCACAGTGGACCAGCAGACATAGAAGGAAATTCTATAAATTGGAAGATAGAGCACCAAATCAAACACACAGGAATTTAAAAAAAGAACTCACAGGAAACAAAGACAATTCATATGCAGAAGACAGTCCCCCTAAAATAAAGATTTAATATCAGTAAAGGGAGAACAAATTATATTGCATTCATAAAACAAGACCAAGATGCTATAAAAAAGAAGCAAACTTAGAAGGAAAAAAGGTTACTAAATTTTAAATAATGAGAGCTGGGAAAACTATTCAATATAAGTGTCTAAAGATAACTGAAAGTATGACTCAAAGTAAAAAAAATAATAAAAGGGGAAAAGAGATATAAAAACTAGAAAATCAGTTCAAATGGTTAAATCCCTATTAATATGAGTTCAAACATGCCATATATTTATAGTTTATATTATGGCAAAAGCCACTTCCAATTCCCATTCTTTTCATTTATGGTGACCTAGGTTTCAGCAGCAAATTGACCCAAAGTTATAGTGAATTCTAGGCAATAAAAGTTTATGTCTTATTCAAATAACAGTCTAGTTGTTTCCAGATCAGCAGGAGTGGGGACAGACATCAATTCAACCATTAATTCAGTCCTCAGGTTGATGGAAGTTCTGCATATGAAATAAATATAAGTCATCCAGAAATAGATCAGAATATTAAGGGAAACCCTAGGAATTTTCTATGGGGCAGACTTGGAAATGACTCTCATCATTCCACTTACATTCAACTGCCTATCACTAATCATGGACCTATTAAGGAGGCTGGGAAATATATGTTCAGAAAAAAAAACAGATTTTCATTGCAGCTGCTTGCACAATTGTATTCCATGCTCTATTCTATTCTTTGGGTGCCCTAGGAAGCCTCTGATCTTGCTTTGCTAGCTCCCTCATCTCAGTCAAATTTAGTAATTCAGCTTCATAGATCCTGGTAGTAGGGAGGGAGTTGAAGACTCCACGGTGTTCCCTACTATTGCCATTACCAGAGCACCTTAATTAAAGCTGTTAATTTGACCTATTCTGACCCACTTGGGGAAAATGGGCAAAATGCTAAAAGCAATAAAAGCAAGCAAAACCAAGACCTTAGGTGTCATAGTCTCCACTTGCAAAACCAGAAATTGAGCATCTGATAAATTCTGTTAGCTCAAGTTCTTCAATCTATCCTGGACCTGTCCATTTGTCCTTTCCCATCACTATCAAAATAGTCTCTCTCTCTCTCTCTCTCTCTCTCTCTCTCTCTCT
>JAQZBX010090826.1:0-12462 GCA_029593785.1 Cabassous unicinctus
ACCCGTTGTGTCTCATTTATCATAGGAGCTTGGGAAACCAAGATAAGGAGAGAAGCATAGGGGCATATAAGTAGATAAAACATTTGAGTTCTTTTTGCATACATTTCTTTCATGAATGGAAAAAAAAAAAAAACTTATAGCCAACTTTTCATGGTATTGAACCGATCAAGCTTTTCATTCTTTACAAGTATTATTTTTTTCAGTCTAGTTCTTATTTGGGACCAGATTTTAAAGTTACCTCTACCTATTTTTATCTCTGGGTACCAAGATTTCTTTTTAATCTGGAGGGCATTGATTTGCCTGTTCTGTCATCTCTGCCCACTAATTATAACCCACTAATTTATCACAATCTTACCAGTTATAATAGATGATTCTCTTTCAATTTCACTTAAATATTTTGAATGACATTCTGTATTTCTAAGGAATTTGGAAAAATATATACATCCTCTAATATCTGACATGTTAGAAGCATGGTTACCCACTTACTTCTGTCTTTTATTAGCTTTTCATATGAAATGGGCCTGATAATATTCTTCTATGGTTTTAAGTAGTGTTATGAACATTAATGAATCTATGGACTACAATGGTCACAGAATCTTCATAGTGGAAAGTTAACTACTCATGAGGAAAGCATCAAAAATTTAGTTTTAGGATTTTGTTTCCAAAACTAGCTTCTTGATTGAGGGAGGCTTGGGTGAATTTTCAAAGCAATGTCTTCTAATAACTACTAATATGGGGTAGGATTATCAAGTGGTACTTATTGTAAAGACTTTTAAAAATATATTTGTTTAATTATTTTGTGCATGAGTCATTGACCCTGTGATTAAATCCTCTAACTGTTCTAGGTTATTAGGTTTTTTTGTTTGTTTTTGCTCTTGTTTGTGCTGTTAATTTTGGTTAGCCTAATATAGAGAAGTTTGAAAGGATCATGGACAACATGTGGTTTGCAAGTGCTTATTTTGGATTTGAAAGTTATTATTTTAATTAATCCTGTAAGTTTTAAAAGCTTGAATGTTTGAATCTTTATTTTGTTCTAAGATCCCTTCATCTGATTAGGAAACCTCATGCTCAACAGAGAACTTCAGGTATATGACTTTTTAAGACCCTATATTATATTCAATTTTTTGAACCAAGTATGCCCATTAATGGCAACTGTATTTTTCAATTATCTCGAGAGTAAAAATGTTTTATCCTCAGAGATAAAAAAGAAAACATTTTTCATAATTTTTAAATATGATAAAATAAATTTCCTTATAAGTAACTGGATGCACTTCTATTTCACTAATGGTGGAAAGTTGAATACTCATATCAACCTTCCCAAAGAAACAAAACAACAATTTCCAAGATAATTTAAAAAACGGTACAAATAGACCACAGGGGAGTCATAAAAGAAAATTACTAGATAAGGACTTTTATATTTTATAAAATATTAGATGAAAATAGAGAAGATAGATTGAAATAAGGATATAAAAATGAAATTGAAATTAGAGAAGTAAACAATATCTATGTTAATAAAAATACAATAGATATTATATAAATGAAAAATATTTCTGAAATTAATAATGAATAGATATGATAAAACCCGGATTAGACACGTCAGAAGACCTTAATATTCATGAGAATCTGGACAATTTAAAATATATAAATTGAAGTGAAGAGAGAAAGCATGCTTGTAATACATATAAAAGGGTATTACTACATGTGGAATTCAGTGAAAAGTTCTAACTTACATGTTATTTTCATCCCAGGAGAAATGTAGTTTAAAAATGTGGTGGGGCATACAGAAGCAACATAGGAAAGACATCAACAAATAAATATGATTGCCAAGTTCTAAGCAAGATAAATAGGAAAAAATCACATTTTAATGACATCATTATAAAATTACTGGAAACCAAAAAATAAAATTTTAAAGTAACAAAAAATATATTTTATTCAAACACCAATAGTGACAATGGAGTTCTAAATACAAAAATAACATAGCACAATTTAGTTTTATTTTTAATGTATTAAAAAATAGCAAACTTTAAACACACTGAGACCATAATTTCTAAAAATAAATGCAACTTAAAAATGTTTCACACATATGAAAACTGTGAGAATATGTTGTCAGTAAATCTGAAGATTTAGATTAAAATCAGAATTATTCAGGGAAGGAAAATGGTCACAAATGGGAACACACATGCAGGGGGAAAGGAAGAACAATTTAAATGGAAAATATATTAATATAAAAGGAATTAAATAAGTATTAGCATTTATGGTTGATAGAGTTTGAGATGTGTATAAAATTAAAATTCATAATAAATTAATGCAAAGAGAAGAGATTAAGTATATGTAGTGTTCTAAAATAATAACATTTCTGGGAAAGTTGTAGCAAAAATAATTTCTTCTAAGTTGTAATAAATCAAGAATGTATTTTATAATATCAAGTAAAATCACTAAAGTGAGAACTTATGATTACTCAGCTAACATAGGAAGAAAGTGAGAATAAAATCTATTGATCAAAAAAGACATAGAAGATGAAAAAAGCATAAGACAAGTCAAACAGCATATATTAAATACAAACATATCTGTAATTAAATTAAATGTAAATGAACAGAACATTGCAATTAAAATACTAAGATTGACAGATGTTAAAAAGCAAAACTGTATTCCACTTATATATCTTCAAATAAAAATAAAGATGTTAATATAAGTTATATATAGCTTTTTTATGAAAAATTTATACCATTCAAAATTAAACAAAAGAAAGCTAATGTAGTTAACCTATCAGAATTTGCAGACTATAAGGTAAACAACATTTCTTGAGGTACAGAGGAAATTTTCATAATGACAAAGGTGCACTCCCAACTCGGAGATCACAAAACTCCGTTCACACAGTATAGCTTCAAGTTATATTTTATTTAGCTTGTCAGGATTAGAAGAAGATTTGAGAACATGCTAAACCATAGTGGGGCACTTTATCTCAAAAGTTAAAGATGATGGAGTAGAAAGCTTCAGATTTAGTCTTTCTATGAGAACAACAATTAAACAGACAGGAACTATCAGGGAGAATTATTTCAAACCCTGGGGTCCAGTAGAACACTACACAGCATCCAGGGAAGTGCAGGAAGAAGAGGATGGTAAATTACAGTAAACACTAGCAAATTAGTCTCTCTCTCTGTGGCATTAGAGTCACCTATCCCGCACTCTTGGCACAGGTCATATGGTCTCTGGCAGGTGTCGACAGAAAGAGATGCAAAATTCCACTTCCCCAGGATAAGTGGGTGGGTGGGGCGTATGACCAATTACGCTTCATGGCCTTAAAATAACGACTTTAGATCACTGGAGACTCAGTTCTATTGTTCCAATCCACCCTGGACAAAAGTGGCTGAGGAGACTTTTAGATGCCTTACTTTCTCAGAGATGCAGGAACAGTTTAGGTCTTCATTTCGTGAGCAGGTCAGAAAAGTACAATGTTGGGGAGCCATGGAAGAATCTCTTGGTGCCCTTCCTTCCCAGGTCAATTTGAAGTGGATCCGTGCTTGCTTCTGTGGTCCCTGGCCTTGTTCTGGTTAGGAAAGAATGACTTGGAAAACTCCATTCAAGCCAACCCCCCTTCTTAGAATTTGCTCTCCAAGAGAAAACAACTTGAAATGACAGGAAAGTTTTTAAGAAATTATAGAGGCAGAAAGCCTGGAGCAAAATGTTACTTGCTTTAAACAACTGAAAGAGGGAGAAGTTCTGTCTTCAAGAAATAAAAGTGTCATTCCAACTCTTGTAAACAAGGGAACTCAAATAACCTAAAAATACTAAGCCCAGGACAACACATAGTAGCATAAATACAGGGAAGACACTGCACTTAGCATTTAACTTGGATGGACTTTCCTTCACTGATTTACAAAGACCTTCTTTGAGTATTTCATGATGAAATAAAGTTGTTACAAATACTAGATACTCTCATAGAAGGCCACTTTTACTGAATAATTTGTGTGTTTTTTTATACTTATTTTTATTTTTAAAGTAACTTTAGATTACATAAATGTTACATTAAAAATATAAGGGATTTCCATATACTGCACTTCCTCCCCTTCCCACACTTTCCCACATTAACAAAATCCTTCATTAGTGTGGTACATTTATTACAATTGATGAACACATATTGAAGCATTGTTAGAAACCATGGAATACAGTTTACATTATAGTTTACACTTTGTCCTGTACAATTTTTTAATTATGACAAAATATACAATAGCCTGTACCCATCACTGCAATGTAATGTTGGATAACACCAATGTCCTGAAAATGCCCCATATGACACCTAGTCTTCCCTCTCCTTTCCCTCAGAACCCCTGGTGACCACTGCCTTTACAACGATGATAAGAGATCTTCCATTGCTAAAATATTAATATGTCTGCAGTAGAATATTAATGTCTTCTTTAGTCCATTGCTCATTCCCCAATCTTGAGGATTTTGGGATGGTGATGCCCACTCTGCTTCTAACTGGGAACAGGCTAAGATCACATGGGGCAGATGGATAGAGCTATCTTGCCTGCAGCTGCATATACTCTCTGTTCCTTGGGATGGGTGTTTTCCATCATCATCTCTTTGTTAGTTGTCCTGGGTGAATCCAATGAACTGGAGAGTAGGTGCTGCAACTCTGCTGAGATTCAGGGCTCAACTGGCAGATGAATGGACCAAAGATTTAAGTCTCTGAGACATATATTTATCAAATACAGTGCTAATTATTGGTTCAAATAAAAGTGGCAGAAGAGCCATGTTTAGAGAACCCATAATTGAGTATAACTCTGTTACACTGGGGGCATAAATTCTAAAGTAAGGCCCACAGATAGGGTGCCAAATTCCTGAGCTCTCTGCCCTGTTTATAGTTTCTGGATATTTCTAGATTACTCAGGAGCCCATTATTTGAGGCAGTGTTTACTGGGGCAGTCAATGCTATGAATCTTATTCTTCAAATTGAAACTTAGTGATTACCATAGGTTCCAAGGGGAGGGGGAGAGAAGAATAGAATAGATGGAATGTAGGACATTATTAGGGCATTAGAATTGTTCAGCAAAATCTTGCAATAATGTATATAAAATTTGTCAAGACCTATAAAAGCATATGATCAAAAATGTAAGCCATAATATAAACCATTGACCATAATTAATAGCAATACTTCAATATTTGTACATCAATTGTAACAAATGTACCATCTGCATGTAAAATATTATTAATAAGGAGAAGGGAAATGGAGGAGGGCATTGGGTATATGGGAATCAGCTGTATTCTGTATGTGACTTTTCTGTATCGTAAATCTTCTTTGAAGATTAAATGAAAAAAATTAAGACACTGGGGAATATATGGAAGAAATTTTCACTGTATATATAAGAAAACAGATTTTACAGTGATAAAAGACACAATGAAAATTTTTAAAACTTTTTTTAATATTTCAAAATTTTAAAATATTTTTGTATTTTATTGGTAATTTTTGGAATTTTTTCATTTTCTAATTAATTTTATTTGGTTATTTTGTTGGCTTCATTTCCTAAGGTTTTGGATCACAGAAGTGTCATAGCAGTGGCAGAGGAGGATCACTGGTGCTGGGTGTCAGTGATGTGGAGATGCATGGGAAGGAGTTCAATTGGGGCTTGCCACTAAGACACATGAATACGTTCAAGTGTTCATGGGACATTGTTTTGGTGGGTGGAGATCCACACAATAACCAAAAGAATATTTAATTCCCATCCTGGGGAATTTTGCTACATTCTCTAATAGGATATCAAGAATCCCCTGAGTGCAAGGGCAATGTCTAGTGAAGGAAGACAGATCATTATGCCAGGCCCTTGACATTGATGATTGTACTTATGAACCTTTTATTATGAAATTGAAACTTTGCTAAGTATTATATACTGACTAAAGGTTACGTTCTGAAAGCCTCCCTGTTGCTCAAATGTGGCATCTTTCTAAGCCAAACAACATATAAATGTATTTCCTTCCCCACCACCCGGTGACGGACAAGACTTCTGGGGATGAGCCTCCCTGGCAATGAGGGATTATTACCAAGCAGCAGCTAGCAATGCATCTGGAAAAATAACTTAATCAAAAGGAGGGAATGGTAAGTACAATTGATTTTTCATGGCTAAGAGATTTCAAAGTGAGTCAGGTGGTCATTCCAGAGGTTACACTTATGCAAGTCTCAGCAGGATCTCGACTGAATATTTTGTTTTAAAATTGATTTCTCCATCCCTTTATCATTGTTTTTCTCTTTCTTGAACAATATTTTCTGATATAGTAATTAAGCTTAGTTTCTCATCCCATTGTTTCCTAACAACCATTTCAACCATATTTAACATCAAATAGCATTTTACTTTCTTTTCTTTCATATAATAAGAATAAAAGGGAGCTCTCAAATATTTATCATTTTACAAATACATTTTTTAAATTACAAGATTTGGTAAAATGTGATATATTGTGAGAATTTCTGAGAGATATCTCTTTTCAGAATGCTTAATTTAATACTTTTTTCCAAAGGGTGATGGCTTTATAAAATTTTAGCTAATACTGTGATACAAAATAAGCAATGAAGTTCATTGCTAATGATAGAATAAATCCATATTTCAGTTAATCTTATTAATTATTTCTATGGAATATTTGACAACTGACCATCAAGTTATTATTTTTATCTCAGAGTATGGCTAATGTAGAGCTTGTACATATCAACACTGCTTTGTCTTCTTTCATTTTCTGGCTGATCGCTTTATTGCTAAAAATGAAATGTAAATTCTATTTCTAGGAAAAAAAATAGTGGAAAATTAAACTACCATAAAAGGTAAACCTTCAACAAATTATATACTCCTAACAAACATTAATAAAAATTCAGGGATGTGGGAAAATGAAACTAACATAGTACCCTCAAAATAAACAAACCAAAACACAGCAGTTGCAGAAATCAATAGCTAAAATGAAAGTTATAGCTGTAAATTTTATCACATCAATATCACATATCATTCAAAATATAAAAGAGTAGCAGAGATAGAAATAAGAAAGATGCAAACACTGTAATTTAATGAGTTTGAATATACATATATTGAGCTGAAGCAGAATGTATACAATAGTATATTATACTCCCCAAAAGAGAGTGGAGATACTTTTCAGTCACAGAAGAACAATTACAAAATAAACCATGCATTTCACCATTTAAAAAATGAGCCTATGGTATTCCAAATTATCAATATCAAATATCTTAAATAAAATAAAATGACAGGAACCTCTGGGAATATTTAAGCCAACTAAGAAAAGAGGAGAGACCTATGTGTCAAGTCCTCAATTTTGATGCTTGTGCATTTGAACCTTATTCCTGTAAAAATGAAACTTATCCTAATTATAATTAATGTCTAAGAGTTGCTATCTAAAAACATCCTTCTTCTCAAATGTGGCCTCTCTCTAAGCCAAACTCAGCAAATAAACATACTGCCTTGTTCGTCACATGGGACATAATCCCTGGGAATGAGTCTCACCGGCCCTGAGGGATTATTACCAAGTACTAACCAGGTAATTTTTTTGGAAAAAGACCTGACCAAAAGGGGGAAGAACTTGTAACATTTAAATAAATATAGAGTTTGCCAGGGATTCAGAAGGGAAGGAGAGGAATGAGTGAGTGGAATACAGGACATTTTTGGAGTGGTGAGATTCTCCTGTATGATACTGCAATGATGGACACATGACATTATACATTTATCAAAGTCTATTGAACTGTACAGCACAAAGTGTAAACCATAATGTAAACTGTATACTTTGGTTAGTAGCAATGCTTCAGTATTGGTTCATTAACTGTAACAAATTTGCCACAATATCAAAGATGTGAATAATAGGGAAACTATATGTGTGGTTGTGTGTGGATGTTTATGTGGGAAATTTCCTCTATTTTTGTTTTAACCGTAAATCTAAAACTCCTCTAAAATAAAGTTTAGTATTTAAAAAAATGTTGGAAGAGGAATGTGTGTATGTATATTCACATGCATACAGCATTACAACTTCTATTACAATACAATATAATTTCAAAAGTAAATAAATATGTGTATAAATTCATGTGTTTGTGTATATATATGTGTGTACAGACATATATTTATTTGAAATAACATTATGGTGTTATATACAGCATGTATTATGAAGTGAAAAAAAGCACAACTCAGAATACTGTATGTAAATTTTAATATATTAAAAAATGGAATGATACACACCAAATCAAATGAAGATGATTTTCTATGGTGGAAAGGAGGCCACAATGTGGTCTAGACAGTTATGGAAGCTACATCTCTGTATGAAGGTCATTTTGCAGACTGACTCTGAGGTAATGTAAATATTTTGCACAATAATAAAACAGACTTTAATGAAAATAAAAAACCTAAATATTGAAGAGACATAAAACATATAAATCTAACCTTATATTTCATTTATGGTTTTACTAGAGAAGGAAATATTTTAAATGATTTTAAACCACAGTAATGTAATGAATATTTCCTGTAAGATAAACCATAGGACAAATAAAAAAAGGTATAAAGGAAGGACTAAAAAGAAAATACAAAAAAAAAAAGTATGACTACCTTTGAGGCCCCAATGGAATGTATGCCAGTGTAAACAAATAGTAGATGAAGAAAAGTCATCATTTATAGAACATTTCAAGTTAACATATCCAAAAGGAATGAAAACATTTAAATATTGCTAGATTAACATCTCAATAATCAGCAGCAGCTACTAAAATTATTAGGTGAAATATTAATGGGAATTTTAAAATGAATGGAAGAGTGATTAAATTTATCTTCATTAATAATAAAAACTCCCAGATTTTATGGTCTTCTGGATATTATGTAATAAATCATGCAATATTTCACCTGCATTCTTTACAAAACAATAGAACCATAATTCAATCAAATGATCTCTTCATTGGAAATAAAAGAGACAGAGGAACAAGTTCAGTGTTTATGGAAATGTAATAAGAATGCAAAATTTAGGAAATTATTTAGAAGAAAGTGTTTGTTATATTAACAAATAAATTACAAGAAAATAAAATAAGCAGGGGATATTTTTAAAGATTTAAAAAGAAACAGCTTAATAGTTCAACCAATTATGTAGGTATTATTTGGATTCTGATTGGAAAAAATGTACAAACATGAGTAAATTGACACTTAATGGTTGTTTGACACAACTAAGGATTACTATTGATAATATATTTAAATGTAATATCTAATTTTTTTACAAATTGGAGTTCTACTTTTATTGAAAGATATATAGAAATAATAATCCAGTTGTGATGTGGGGAATGGATGCTATCTTTGTTTGGGATGGCTGCTATGACAAATATCACAAATTGATTGGCCTAAACAACAAGATTTTGTTGTTTTACTGTTTTGGAGTCCAGAAGTCTAAAATCAATTTATCAGCATGACAAAGATTTCTCCAAACTCTGCAGTTTTCTGGTGATGAATTTCCAGGAATCCTCTGACACATGGCAATCTTACTCCTTGTGTCTTCTCTTATTTCCAGTTCCTTTTCCAATTTCCTTCATTTAAAAAGACTTAGCCAGAGTAGATTAAATTGCAGTTTGGCTCAATTTGGCTTCATCAAAATAGTGTCTTCAAAGATCCTGTTTAAAATGACTTCACACCCACAGGACTGGGGATTAGAACTTAAACATATCTTTGTGGGGGATATGATAGAATTTATAACAGGTGACTTGGATGAACCAGAATTAGGCTTATGGTTTTAACTATTGAAGATAGGTAATAGTATATGAGGGATCACTACACAATTCTCCTTTCTTTTGGGCATATTTGAAAATGTCTATTATTTTTTAAAAAGCAGTAACAACCAACACCACAACAAAAAAACATGACTGAAGGCTCTAGAGGTCTCATTGAATCACTCATCTTCTTAGAAATACTGATCTTGACAAGTATTTCTGATCTTGATTTCTTTCTGTATAAGTTTTCCCATTTGTCAGAGGCATATTCTATGAATTCCTTCTTTACAGTTTTGGCTGAATAAAATACACTAGCAAATAAAATATTATCAACAATGTTGAGCACATGATCATCACTTAATATAAATTTTATGATTAAGATAATGATTCTTGTATTAATTTGATTTATTAATGAATTTATTAATTAAAAACTACTATCCATCAGGCTATATTGGAGGTGGAAATGCATATTTTGACCATCCCTGTTTACTTTACTTCACATCTGGATTTTGACTTCCTGTTTTCCTTCAATGAAAGTTCAATATTAATTTTCTTATTGATTTTATTGTTTCTAAATTTTCTGAATCATCCAATACCTAAAAAATGAACGTTGGTCTTCCCATAAAAATGATGTTACTTAATTGTAAAATTATTTTTATTGCTAGTTTAAGTATATTGCTCCACAATTTTCGTATCCAGCAAATCATTAGGGTGTTTCATCAAAAATTGTGTATCATTTAAAAGGTATTTGGATTTTTCTTTTTATGTGGAGCATTAAATTTAAATAACTATTTTTTATTTGATAAGTCAGTGACTTCTTATAGTTGTTACCTGATTATTATTAAATGTTATTTAAAAAATATTAATTCACTGTAAAATAAGTAAATTAAAATGCCAATCAAACATTATTGGACATCTTCCTCATTACTTTTGATAGCTGCATAATGCAGGCTGTATAGATATTTATTGCATGGCAGTCTGCTTAACCAGTTGTTTATTGATGAATACTTGGTGGTTTCCAGTATACTGCTCTTAAATTGAGCTACAAATATGTGGCATCTATCATATATATCAGATTATACTTTGTCAATAAATCTTCAGGCAGAATTATTGCTTTAACTAAGTACAATTTTGCATATCCTAAGCTCATATTAAAAGTTAAGTTTAAATTCCCCCCAAAATAGGGAGTGATCTCATATTGAATTTTGAAAGAGATAAAACCTAATCCATAATTATTAAAGATCCATCCAAAGTGAAATTACAAGAATAAATTTTAAAATAATCTTAAAGGATAAGCCAGAAAAATATATACAAAAGTTGACTGAAATGATATTACTAACAGTTTTATATTATATTGTTTAAAAATGTGAGGGCAAAGAAAGACATTTCAATAAAACATTTAATAATTATGAAACAGTATACACATAATTTTATAGCCAAAACAGATAATTGAGGGGAAAAATTAAATGTCTTTTTCATTTTAACAATTGGTTTGAATTCCATCTTTTTCCCCCTTCTTTCACAAAATCAATAGAATACATTCCAGTTCCTGGACTCAATGGATTTGATTTTTTTTGTTCTTCTTTCTCTGCTCCTTTCTTCTAAATAGACCTAAATACCCTAGAAAAAGTTCTACAGAATTTTTAAAAGAACGTAAAATTTAGATAGGAGGAGAATTGTTGAAAGATGGCAAATAGGAAGCTCCAGGATTAAGTTTCTTCACCAGAACAACTAGTAAACAAGCAGTAACTGTCTAATACAATTATTATGAAACTCCATAGTTGAAGCGATCACTGCACAGTATCCAGAAAGAGTGTTAGGAAGAGGTGAGTAAATTATGGTAAAGATTAGTAAATTGCTGTCTCTCCAGTAGTGCACTGGTGCCCATCACCCACTCTTGCAGTTTCCTGCTTAGCTTGCTGGTGACAGGGATGCAAAATCCACTTCCCCAAGAACAGGGGTCAGAAGATCTGATCATTTATAATGGTTTTTGTTAGAGATTATGGATCACTGAAGGAATACCTCTTAGAGCCAGCATTTTTTTTAATGCCCCCAACAAAGGCTACAGAGAAGCATGTCCTACAGATACGCTTCACCATGGCAGCTGGGAATGGTTCAAAGACTGAATTTGCTGAGCAGGTCAAGAAAGCAAATGGTTGGGGAGCTGTGGAAGAAGATTCTGGCACCATTCTTAATTACCTCCACCCAGGCAGCTTGGAGCAGGTCTGTTCCCCTTTCCTTGGTCCTAGGCCTTGTTCTGGATGGGAAAATTTGACTTGGAAAAGTTTATTACAGCCTGCTGCCCTTTCCCAGAATTTTCCCTTAAAGCAAAAGCAGCTGGAGAGGACAACACAAACTTGGTAAGCAACTATTGAGGCCGTCAATCTGGAGCAAAAGTTTACCTGCTTTAAACAACTAAAAGACAGAGAAGTATGTATCCTGGAAAATAATGAGGGGGTATTCATTCAAACTATAGTAAACAGGGTAACTCCAAAGCAACAAACAAGGAAAATCCCAAGACAAGATGCAGGCCCCCCAAATGCAGCGAGAACCATGCACTTTGCATTTGCCTTGGGCAAACTTTCTTTATAAGAGAGATGACATTCAAGAAAATCTCTGTCATATCACCAGTGGGTTACAAAATCAAGAAACAGACATCTCAGGAAATAAATGCCAGAATTATTATTTAAAACATTAAAATATATAGTGTGTATGGAAAAAAGTACAAAGCAAAAAAAAAAAAA
>JAQZBX010090827.1:0-12462 GCA_029593785.1 Cabassous unicinctus
ATTTAAAAAATAAGTTATATTAATCCTCTCTTTGATGGAGAAACTTGGCCCTTCTATTTAATAAAAATCAGGTATAAATTTCATGAATATTATAAAATAAATGAAAACCAAGAACAAAATGACAACCTACTATCAATAGTCTTTAGAAAGCCAAAAATAGTGTGCTGTAATTTATAAAAATTATTGCATTAAAGTCATAAATAAGTTAACATTTTATTACAATATTAAAAACTAGTTAGAAATCCTCTTACCTTACCCACTGTACCCAAATAAAACCCAAATTTTTACAAAATATTGCAGAAATTTTTCACCAGCCCTTAACCATCTTAACATATCAATCTTCACTTCTAAGCAGCTGTCATTTATGTATGAATTGTGTGGATATCTCATCATTTTGGAATTTTATTAACCTTTCTTAAGATGTTTTTTGCCCAGCATGGTGTAACCAAAAATGCATGAGTTTCCCTGTAATTAAATAACTCATCATCAAGTAAAACACAACAAATAATATAACTAACAAAAAATCACCAACTTCACTTGTCCTTGCTGCAGCTTCAAATGATAATCCTATATTATTCTCTTTTTAGTCCTTCCTATATTTTATTAAATCTAAGATATGGTGCTTTATTTCTTGCACTTTTGTTTTGGATGTAGTGTGTATACCCCCAAAACTTATCCACTGCTGATGCTAAATATTATGTGCCATATTCTGCTGATAGGGATCTGAATCAGAATTGCCATGTTTTTTATGGAGAGGATCTTCAAAAAGACCTCACTACAGCTTTATGCTACCTGCTTTCACTCTCCCTGCTTCTTTGTCAAGTCACTATCTACTGAGCAACTACTTCCTATTCATTCAGTGTCTGATCCCAGATTTTCCATTACATGGCATTATCTTGCCCATACTCAGTTTGGTAAATGATCTGTCCATTTCCTGGTGTTTAACCTCTGTTCATAGTTTATTTTGGACTTTTCTTTACTATCATGTTCTTTCTGACATATAAATAACACCAGTTACATGACTTAGAAGCTTTTTACACCCTATTCTCCATTGCTAGAATGACTTTCTACCTCTTTTCTATTCATCCAAGCAAACTTATCCTTCAAGGCTAACTTCACCTGTATTTTTCCTGTATCCTTCTATGTCTACCTTAATTTCTTTCTATTACCTTCACTGTTCATGCCAGCTTTAAAATGTGATGATGATGGTGACAATTATGCTCATGCTGGTGGTGATAATGATATCTAATATTTAATGTGTGCTTCCTGTTGTAATAAAAAATCTATGGGATTGGCACTATTTTACGAATGTAAGTATTTGAGCATTAGAGATATTAACTAAATTTCTTAATATCACTTAAATAAGTTTTGAGACTGGAATTAAGCATTTACTGAGTACAGAGCTTAAATTCATAGCTACTATACTACACTTCCTCCTCTCAAATTATATTGTTCTTTTTATGTTTCAATTAATGAAATACTTAATATTCTGACATCTCTTGTGATTTTGCCATTTATTATTATTCAAAACAAATAGTAGCTCTCAACAAGAAAGTATAAGCTACTGGAAAATAATATATGCACTTCAGACATTGAATAATATATTAGATGTATTCCCAGCTCAAGTCTACCTACTTGAAAATAGCTATTGCATTATATAGATTTTCTTTTTAAGTACCCACACTTCCTAGCAAAAATACATGGATATAGTGGATGTTCAGTGAAAGTTTTATCTTACTTTGAATTCTTGAATGTGTAAATTCTTGACTTCCATCAAATTTGGGAACATTTTGGCTATTATGTATTCAAGTATTCTTTCTTCCCCTTTCTCTCCTCTCCCACCAGGACTCCTGTAATGCATATGTTGGTGTGCTGGATGATGTACCATAGGACTTTTGACGGTGTTTACTTTTATGAATTCTTTTCACTTTCTGATTCTCAGACAGAATAATTTCAGTTTCCCTACCTTCAAGTTCACTAATAACTTGTTCTTTTAGCTCAAATCTGCTGTTGAATCTTTCAGTGAATTTTTCATTTCACTTTTGTACTTTTTGGCTCCAGAACTTCTGTTTGGCTCCTTTTTATAACTTTTAGTTCTTTACTTATATTCTTTATTTTTGACCTATTGTTCTACTTCTTTCCTGTAATTCTTTGTCCATGATTTCCTTCTGCACTTTGAACATATTTAAGACAGTTGATTTAAATCTTTTCTCAGTGTCAGTTTCTATTAACTCTAGAAAGCAGTATTCTTCCTCTTCCCCAAGATTTGTTGTGGTTTATGGTGGATTTTTGTTGTTTGTTTGTTTAATGAGTTCTCTAAACTATTTGTGTAAAATCTGTATTCTTTGATGTGTGCTATTCTTCGATGTGTGTAGCCCCAGAAGACTGAATTCCTTTAGCTTAGTGTTCAGCTACTTGTTTTTTTCAGTGACTTCCTTAAATTCTTGGAGCCAAAAGAGAAAGAAAAAACAATCTTTGCAGATTGGCTCTGTGTTGGGCACTGCTTCAATGCTTAACCAGGTCTCTTACAACTCTGCCTTAACCTTCACTTCTAACTTGTACAGAACCTAAAGGTCAGCCAGAGGTGAAATCTTATGGTTGTTTCAGGTCTTTTCTGATCATTAATATAGTCTATTGATGCATATGGTCTTCTAGAGTCCCTGGTATATGTGGGAACTTTTCAAAGCCCTTTTTCTATTAAGTTTATCTATTCACAGCCTTTTCCTTTGCATGTTTTTTCAGTTTGTTTGTTGCTTTTCCTGACTATTATCTCTTGTCTCATGCAGTAGTGGTTAATATATTTGCCTTTAAATGGTTTCAACAGTTGCTACCAGGAAGCTGTTTAGACCCTGTGAATGTTTTGAAGCAGGTGAAACAAGAGCAACTCCCCCCTCAGAGAGTTTACACACCTATTCTTAAGGGGAAGCAGAAGGGTGATGGTAATTCTTCTGTAGCTGCTTCCTGCTGGTTAGGGGCAGTTGTTCCTTGCTTGATGAAGTATGAAACTCTTTGGCTATTCTTTTGATTTTAAGGGAATATGGGTACAGCACCATGGTTGGAACCGGATGAAATCCCAGCATAACTAATATCTTATTCTGGAAGTTGTTGATTTTAGAAGAAATAAACTTAGTTAGAATTTCAAGATACATAGTCTTGCTAAAAGGATAAAGAAAATTGTGGTACACAGTCTTAGAAAGGGGGCAATCCATGACATACTGGACCCTGGGAATGAGAAAGGCCAGGTGCCTCAAGAGGCTACATCTTCCTGAAGCTGATGGTCTTGATAATGTAAGTTTCAAATGCTGTGTAGGAAACTGCCATCCTCATTTCCTACAACAGTGGTTATGCCTAGGACAGCTAGGAGAAGTTTGAGGAGAGGCACTGCCCTAGACATAGTCTGACAAAACAATAAAGGCAAATATAGGATAAGCATATGGTAAGCAAAATAAAGACAATACTTAAGAGAGCTTTTCTTTTATCTTATAGGCACATCCATTAATTACTCTAAGAATGAATTAAGTTTACCAAGACTTTTAACATGTTTCATATTCTTCTGCATATTATCTAGAATAGAAGATATATTATTATATTCATCAAATATATATGTATAGTACTGAATACTAATCAATGCACAAGTTCCTCTTTGAGCTTCATTAATAGATCAGCTCCAGGTTTGCAATAACCTACATGGAAGCAGGCCATAATGCCAATTTTGTCTGTTTAAGTTCTACTCACATTACTCTGCTACTTATTTCTCAGCTTGGTATATCCTTCACAAAGCCAGCATGCTGCAGCACCACTGGTCCTTGGAGGGAAGGTCCAGTGTTTCACTGGCCTGGTGCATAAGGCCCTTTGGCACTACAAAACAGAGCCAGTCTGGAGGAAAGGTCCATTGTAAATCTGGCCAATATTGAACTATAACCCACTGCTGAAGGAGTCCAAAACTGCAACATACTTTCTATCCACTTCAGTAACTATGTCCAGAGATGTGATAGATACTTTTATTATTTTAGGAGTCTTAGTGACCAATCTAGCTAATAACTCAAATGCAGAAGCACTGTACAGGACGCTGGTTTGAATCAAAGTCTAAATCTTAATTTTCTATATATTTTCTAAATACTTCCAATGAATTTTATAACATATTAAATGAACTTAACTATTTTTAGTATTTTACTTTTTACTTCTATACCTTTACCATTATTATGTTAATTAATAAGTATTTTACTTTAGCAATATAGGAAAAGCTACTTTCTCCATTATTTTATGAAACCTAAGATTCTCAATGGAATCAAGATTATATTCGCTCTACTACCACTTTAATATGCAGATTGAGGAGCCCTCTGACAGGTTTCCTTGTTATGAAGTTAATTTTTATTACCAATATCATTTCAGGTTTCTATTTAATAATGGTTTCCTAGAATTAACTATTTAAATACTTTAGAAGATGCTTTTGCAAACTTCCTATAACCAACCATAACCATGTAGACTATAATTATTTTATCTCAAGACAAATTTCACCATTACAAAGCACATTCCCTTACTTAATGCAACTTCTACAACATCTTCTACAACTTTCTATAATCATTCAACCCTTGTCTTACATATTTCTCCCTTGAATTTATGAAAACCAGCCATCTTATCTTAAGAAAAAACACATTTCCTTACACAAACTTATCAAACTTTAGTCAGCATTGAGTATGAATTCACTTCCACAAATCTTTTACATCTTTCTATATCCATTAAAGTTTCATATCCCTCATTCTGTTCTGTGAAGATAAAAACTATTCATTTCAATTGAGGAAAAACAGTTTTTTAAAAGAGATTTGTCATAATTTCATTAGCCAAAAACTTAAAATTTTCTTCATCTTGAAGATTTAACAGACTTAATACTACTTTATTTTTTTAGTAGCCATATAAATCTAGGGAGATTACACCCAACTTAAATAAAATTGGAACAATTATAGTTTATGCAACAGTTGTTCATTTTTCTTCCTTCCTCCAGAGGAAGCTAAAACTTATTTTCTTTAATAAAAGTCTAAAACTGTGAATAATCTTAAAAAGATACTGACTGCTAGGTTCTGGAATAATTATAATTGTGTAATTTGTTTTAATAAAAATTTATAAAAGCTCTTTCCATAGGTTTCAAGGACTTTTTCTTTACTTACTGAAATTTGGCCATTGGATTATTACTGTCATCGCAAAAGTTGTTAAAATTTAATTGAGAAATTACAGGATAGACTATACAAAACAAGGTTTATTCTTTAATATCCACTTGGCCCCCATCATTTTAATTTCCAGGCCTAGTAGACAGAATTCTAGGCTTAACTCACATCTCCCCTATTTTTCCACACCCAGCCCATCCCCTTCGTTTCTTCAATTGGTTTTAATGAGTGTGGCAGTTTGATATTATTTATGAAGCCCAAAAAGAGATTTTGATTATGTTTGTAAACTGGTCTGTTTTTCTGGGCATTATTCCCCTTTGATTGTATTAAATTCAGAGGCTTCACTTTTAGTTTATTAAATCAAGATTAGGGCTTTGAGTCTATGAGATCATTAGGGCACACAGGGTTGAGTCCTTGACCCCTGACTGGGCTATATAAATGGATGCTTAATCAAGGACACAGAAGTAGATACACAGAGAAGATACACAGAGGAAGAGAGACAGCTCATAAGATGCAGCAGAGGGCCCAGCTAGAGGGATGAGCTTGATAGTCTACAGCTGACTTTGTGAAGAGACCAGAGCAGCTGAGCCCAGAAAGAAATGAGCCCCAGGCAGAGAGATGAGCCTTATGCCAACCTACAGCTGAGATCAGAAGAAGATGGGACCATGGAGCCCTAAGAAGAAGAAGGAAGGCTGAACCCTTACAGACATCACCCACCAGCTTGCATCAACCTGTGGCAAATGACTTTGGGTGAGAAAGTACCTCTTATGGTACCTTGAGTTGGACTCTTAAGGGCCTTGTGACTGTAAGCTTCTACCCTATTCAAATGAATACCCTTTATAAAAGTCAACAGATTTCTGGTACTTTGCATCAATACAATGAATCACTGGAATTCAGTCAAGTTTAGGAGAAGACCGTGGGGGAACAGTAGGCTATAGAAAGATTATGGGACAATTCACTATAAAATTTTTAGTTTCTTTCTTTTAAAGAATTTCTTTATTCAGAATTTTTGTTACTTTTTATCCTGTTTGGCTTCTCCAATTTGGGCTTCAGGAGTATTCATTTACCTATATAAGCACCCATTTAATTTTTAGCAATTTGATTAGAGCTCTTTTAAGAATTTCCATTTGTTGATTTAATATTACCATCTGAATGTATGCAAATATACACTGAACTAACAGACAAACACAAAAAAGACTTGAGACACACCAACAGAAACACAAAACTCACTAATTTGAATCATAATTCTCACTCATCTGGTATGGCTGTGTCCAATCTCTCCATCATTTCACATCTTTGATTTTTACTGCTTTTAAGATCCCCTCTGGAATTATTGTTGCCTGTAAAATGCAAGCTCATTCTTGGAAACAATTTTATTAGTAAGCAGAAACCAATTAAGAATACTTGAGCAATACAAATGCAGTTAAGCACTAATTAAGCAGTTTAGACATAACATTTGACACATATAGTCTGAATTACTTTTCAGGATTACACTTAGATTTGAAGTTCAGGAGTAAGCTATTGATTCAGAATGGAAAGTTCTTTTTAACACCTTGATAAAAATTCTGTTGAAAATTAAATGTGAATAAAACCTAAAACATTGTAAAAATAACAACCCATTAAACTCTTCCAATTTACACAGTTTTGAAATATAATTGATCATCAATTCAGCACAGGTAATCAGTTAAGGAATCATTCATCTCTGCCTGAGTTATGCACATATCCCTTTATAACTAAATTTCCTTCTAAGCAGTGCACAAAGGCTTTTGCCACTTGGTCCGCCTTGGTAGCCACCTGCAAGCCTCCTAACCGGGGCCACACTATAACTGACACTGTTTGGAAGTCTTCCTTTTGCTTAATTAAGTGCAGCTACTCTGCTATCTGCTGTAACACAGCCAGCATATCTGCCAGGGTTTTTTGGGCATCCCCATATTCTCTTGGCCATCACTAGTCCAGGATGTCAGCCATCCTTCCGCACACGAATGCTATAGGCCAACATAGGATTTCCTCTGTGGATTCTCCTTTCCCTGAGCTCATACCCACTACTGCCAGTGGTCCTTCAGTCTCCTGGCTCATGGCGCACCAATTATTACTGCCCAACTCCTGAAGGGTATGAGTTGGTGTGGACATGAGACCAA
Source organism: Cabassous unicinctus (assembly GCA_029593785.1). Lineage (NCBI taxonomy): Eukaryota > Metazoa > Chordata > Mammalia > Cingulata > Chlamyphoridae > Cabassous > Cabassous unicinctus. The sequence goes on from JAQZBX010090827.1 coordinate 7,301, forward strand.
ATAACACACCTGGCATTTAGTCAAGCATAAGCTTTATTGGGACTTCCAGACAGGAGAGAATCTCTTCTGGTGGTGATTAAGAGAATGAAGATAGCACTCCACAAAGAGAAAAAAATGAGGTGTGATATATAAGGAGTTTCATGGCAAGGACATGTCATAGGGTATGAGAACAGAGTTTCTGCTAGGATCATGTGAAGTGTATACATGGGGTCTACTGATGTTTCCACTACGCTTGTAGGAAGGACGTTTATTAAAGATTTTTACTGCTTTGAGAAGATTATACTTTACTATATGATCTATATATTCTCTCCTCTCTGGGGAGGGTTGTTAACCTTTAACTTATGTCTAGGTCATGCAGGCAGCTATGTGCTGAGGACTTGGGGGAGGCCTGGGTCCCCACACATGAGCAAAATATTGAGGTGATTAAAAACAGGGAAACATTACACTATCACAAAAATTTTATATTAAAACTGACATTTATTTTCATTAATATCATAAATCTTATTTCCAAATAATAGTTGTGTGAACTTGAGAAAGATTCATATTCTCTCTGGGCTTCTATTTTCTTAAAATTTTGTAAAATTGAAATAATTTTCATAACGGTATTTTTAGAACTAAACAAGATAATACTTGAAAACATTTTATATGTGCCTAGACTAAAGCAAGTGCTCAATAAATTATTTTTGTATTATATGACTGCTATTATCAAAGAGTAGCTTATTAATGATGAATGACTAAAATATATATTGTGAAATAAATTTTAGAATCCTGGGTAACATTATTTGAACTTTGATGCCATCTCCATTTATTATAGTTAAATAACAACACAATTTTAAAAGATGTCCTGAATATTAATGCCAATAAATGTGCATTAATTGCTGGCCATATGCTTTGGACTTAATGGAAAAATTGCAGGTGGTCATTTATATTATTCATATATGATATTTCCTTCCAAATAGCAATTTCAGTCATTTAGAATAGCATAATTTCTTAAAATATAATCACCTGCAATTCTTTAAAACACATATTTCATGCAAAGAGATGCATCATGTCTTCAGAGAAAATTCACTTCTCTACCGCCTCTAGGTTTAAAATAGTGGGATAATTCCTGACATTCAGAATCATAATATTGCCCTCATGACCACAAGTTTTTCCAATATAAACCACTGCTATTTGGTCAGGAGGGAATTTCAGACTCTTTTTTTTTGGTTTTGATATTAACTTTATCCATTCCTAAGGCTCCAAATATACTAAAAGTTTCAAATACAATAGTATTAAAATATTTGCATGAATTAATACATTCATCAGACATTTATGGAGTGCTTTTCATGTGTCAGATACTTTGCTGGGAGCTGGAAAGGGCACAAATATCATATGTTAATATTTCCACAAAAAAGAGTTTGTCCAAAACCTTTATTTCTGCCATAAAATTTTCTCCTGGATTTTCAGATGATCTATTTTTCATATAGTCAAGAATTGTCATGAATTAAAAAATATAGATTAATTTTCTGTGCAGCTCTACATTCCCTCAGTTACAAAATAAACTTTCCTATAATGAGTTCTGGTAACTTAGATACCATCATTAGAAGAAGGCTGAGTTTCTATTTTTCCCAATGGGTCATTTGAAATTTAGAGCAGGTTCCTGACAAAAGAAAACCAGAACAAATTTATAGAACTATTTGAGAAGAGAGAAGCCTAAATATTAAACCACGTACACTGTGCTAATAACACCTGGTTCTGTGGTTTTACAATATTTGGACCTATGACAAAAGGCACAACTGCTAGTATAACTGCACTCAGATTTTCAACTTCAACAGTTAGAGACTTACCTGAGGGTCCCAAAAATGCATGTGAATTTAAAATTTTGATTTATACTGCAAGATATCTTTCAAAATATTTTACTGCAATTTATACTAACAATTTTGTATAAGAATGCCTTCAACTGATTTTTAATAAGTCAGTTTTAGTGATACATATTAATAAAGCATAAATCCATCCAAGTGTATAATCTAGGTATTTGATATAATTTCATAACTGTACATTCATCACTTAAATCATTATTAGTGCATTCTCATTATTCCAATAATAATAATGGCAAACAAACAAAAACTCATCATCTCTCAAGCTCTCTATGCTTTCCCTGCCATACATACCTGCTATTTTGTTTCCATTTTTCTAATTTATTTGCATTTATATTTCGTAAAAACAGTCATATGTGCACTATTACCCATATCCATATTTCCCATGAGGTTTCACTATGTTTTACAGTACCATATTACATTTTTTAGTTTTCCTTCTAGTAATATACATGTTGTGGAAATTTTATATTATTTATGAATCCCAGAAAAAGAAGGATTGTTTGTAAAATAATCTTTTCTTGGTTCCATACCTTTTGATTATATTGTATTCAGTTGAGGAGCCCTTGATTAAATTACCTGTTAAGATTAGGTCTTTACTTTGAACACTTCAGTAAAGCATGACTCAGGTTGAGTCCCCACCCCGTTGGTGGGCCTACATAAATGGACACTCACTCAGGAAGACACAGGGAAGAGGAAAGAACTTTGTCATTTCTGATCCTGTGGCCCTGGGGAGCAATGAGCCATTTGCCTGGTAGCTTACAGAGATTATTGGGAAAAAGCCGAGAGTGATATAGAAAGCTGGGGAAAAAATGAGACCTATTTCAGGAGAGAAAGCCCTGAGAGACAAACTCTATGCCAGCCTACAGCTGAGATGTAGGAAGCCCTGAGAGATAAGCCATAACCAGGAGAGAGGACTGGAAGCCTGGAGGGAAAAGGAAGAGATTAGTGACCACCTTGCTTCAGCAGGTGGCAACTGACTTTGGTGAAAAAGCAACCTTGAGCTGGACTCTTTACTGCCTTGTAACTTGAAGCTTTTACCCCAAATAAATACCCATCATAAAAGCCAACAGATTTCTGGTATTTTGCTTTAGCACACCTTTGGCAGGCTAATATAGAATTTGGTATCAGGATTATGGTCTTGCTTTTGCAATCACCAAAAATGCTGGAATGGTTTTATATATGGGTAAATGGTATTTTTGGAGGAATTGTGAGATGTTTATTGGAAAAGGCCTAGATTGCTTTCAAGAGAATGCTGTGAGGAACTTGGAGCTTAAAGTTATTTCTAATAAAGCCTTAATAGGAAATGATGAAACTATTATTGGAAACTAGAAAAAAGGTGGCTCGTGTTTTAAAGTTGCAGAGAACTTAGCAAGATTGAATCTTTATGCTATATGAAAGGAAGAATTTTGAAAATGGTGAGCCTGGGTATTTAGCTGAAGAGCTTTCCAAAGTAAACTTGTAGAATGCAACCTGGCTTCTCCTTGCAGCTTATCTCAAAATATGAGAAGAAGGAGATAAGCTGATAACTGAATTGTTGGGCTCAAATCAGAGACTGATTCCAGAAATTCCAAGCTTCTGGAAATCAAGCTTTCAGATGATAGTGCCCCATTTGAGGAAGTAACAAAATTTGGAACTTGCAAGTCAGGATTGAAAATGCAGTTCTCCAGGAAAGACTTGTGGAAAGTCTTATTGTTTGATGGCTTGGACCCTTGCTTCCTGCATGCTAAACTAACAAGCTTTTTTGTGAGATCTCTATGAATGAAACCACTGTCAATCTGGACTAAAAGGGACAGAAAGGAGCAAGATGGAAGGGAAAAAAGCTATAAGAGGAAAACCATGGAAGATGAGGTCTGGAATTAAGTCATCTCCTTGGGCCAAGAGAGGGACTTCACCCATGTCTACAGTGAGGGTGTGTTTTCCCCAGCATTTGAAGAGGTTGGATGTTCCACCACATTGTTCAGGGAGAGTTTTGCTGCCTAAGGCTACAGAGAGGGCTAAGTACATTCTCTGGTGGTTCGGGAGAGTTAAGTTGTCACCCCTCTTCTCTGAAGGGGGTGGGCCTGTTCACCATAGGTTGGGGAGAGTTAGGTCACCACTCCAGTTCTCTGAAGAGTGTGGACCTGTTCCCCATAGGTTGGAGAGTGAGGTCACCACTCCATTACTCTGAGGGCGGTGGGCCTGTTCCTCATGGGTTAGAGAGTGTGAGGCCACCACCGCACTGCTCTGAGAGAGGTAGGCTTGTTCCCCATAGATTTGGGAAGACCAGGTCACCACGTCACTGATCTGAGGTTGGATTATATACCAGAGATTAAGGATAATGTTGCCAAAAACTCACTGCACCAAGGGGATTGAAACACTACTCCAGAGATTGGGGAAAGGGTGGCCATCACCCCAATGTACTTGGAGGGTGAATTCTGGAGCTTGGTTGCCACTTAGATGTTTGATGAGGATACAACCAAGAAAATGGCTTTTGGGCAAGCCTTTGGAAAGGGCAGGTCCCCATGAGGTCTTGAGGAGAAGAAGAAACTGTCATCTTAAAAATGACTCTTAGATCTTGAAATCTAATGGAGTATGCCCTGCAGGTTTTCCAGAACTGTTTCACTCCCCAATTTGCCTTGTGGTAATGCAAATGTTTATCCTATGTCTGTGACTCATTTGTATATTGGAAGCAGATAACTTATTTTGAATGTTCCACAGGTCTACAGACAAAAGGGACTTTGCCCCATTACAAATTGTATTTATAAAACTGATTCTGATGAGATTTTGTACTTAGCATTGCTACTGAAAGGATTTAAGGTTTTTTGAATATTGTAATGTGTGTTTGGGATTCAGAGGGTGGAGTGTGTCAGTTTGAGATTATTTATGAATCCCAGAAGGAGAAAGATTATGTTTGTAAACTAATCTATTCTGGGTGTGACACCCTTTGATTATAATTGGGTTCAGTTGAGGGGCACTTGATTAAATTACCTTTTAAGATTAGGGATTTGATACTATCACATCAGTAAAGCATGACTCAGGTTGAGTCTCTTGCCCCTTGTTGGGCCTATATAAATGAACATTCACCCAAGAAGACCCAGGGCAAAGGGGAGAACTTTGTTGTTTTTGATCCTGTGACCCCAGAAAGAGATGAGCCTGATAGCTTACAGAGACTGTTGGGAAGAGAGCCAAGACTGATATAAAAAGCCTAGAAAAAATGAGCCTTATGTCAGGAGAAAAAGGAAGCCCTGAGAGACAAGTGCTATGCCAGCCTACAGTTGAGATATAGGAAGAACTGAGACACAAGCCCTAACCTGGAGAGAGACG
>JAQZBX010090828.1:0-12462 GCA_029593785.1 Cabassous unicinctus
TTTTTTTTTTTTTTTTTTTTTTTGGCATTTATTGACATGCTCTTTGATTTTTCTTCTTTAGCCCATTAACCTGATGGATTACATCAATTGACTTTCAAACACTGCAACAGCTTTGGATACCAGGAGTAAATCCCACTAGGTCATAGTGCATAATTCTTTTTATACATTGTTGCATCAATTTGCTTATATTTTGTTAAGGAATTTTGTATCTAGGTTCATGGGAGATATCAGTCTGTAATGTTCCTTTATTCTATAGTTGTTATCTGGTTTTGGAAAGTCTTCCTTCTGCTTCTATTTTCTGCAAGAGATTGTACAAAATCTGTACCATTTCTTCCTTAAATGTTTGATATAATTTAGTGAAACCATCTGGGCCTGGTACCTTCTGTTTCGGAAAGCTAATTATTGCTTTTATTTACTTAAAAATATAATAGATATAAACCTGTTCAGCCTATCTATTTCTCTTTTTGTGAATTTTGGTCGATTCTGTCATTCAAGAAGTTGGCCCAGTACATCTAAGATATCAAATTTGTGGAATTGTCAAAAAGTCCTTTATTATCCTTTTATGTCTGTACAATCAGTTGTGATGGTCCTCTTTCATTTCTGATATTTTGTGTCGTCTCTCTCTCTCTCTCTCTCTTTTTTTTTTTTTTTTTGGCTAGTCTGGTTAGAGGTTTATCAATTTAATTGATTTTTGCTAAGAACCAGTTTTTAGTTTCATTTCTCTTCTCTATTGATTTCCTGTTTTCAATTTCATTGATTTCTGCTCTAGTTTTTAAGATTTCTTCTGCTTTGGATTTAATTTGCACTTCTTTTCTAGTTTCCTAAGGTGGATGCTTAACTTTTTAAAAAAAGATTTATTTTATTTATTTATTCCCCCCCCCACCCCCGCTCATTGTTTGAGCTTGCTGTCTGCTCTCTGTGTCCATTCACTGTGGCTCTCTGTGTCTGCTCGTCTTCTCTTTAGGAGGCACCAGAAACTGAACCCGGGACCTTCCATGTGGAAGAGAGGCACTCAATCACTTGACAATCACCTCAGCTCCCTGCTTTTTTTGTTGTTGTGTCTCTCATTGTCTTTCCTCTTTGTGTCTCCTTGTTGCATCATCTTGTTGCATCAGCTCGCCACGCTTGCACGTCATGCCAGCTCCCTGTCTTGCTCATTTTCTCCAGGAAGCACTGGGAACCAAACCTGGGACTGCCCATGTGGTAGGTGGGAGCTCAATCGCTTAAGCTACATCCACTTCCCAGATTATTGTTTTTTATTTTTGAAAGTATTTATTAAATATTTAAAAATAGTAATAAGCCCATAACATTGGAACATGGATAAAATATTTTTGTGAAAGTTTACAATATTTTCCCCCCAAAATGTAATAAGAAATGTTGTTTTATATTTTTGCAGATCTCATCAATGTCTGGCTTAGTAGAAAACAGTTGAATTCTCATATCTGCTTCTGCATTCAAACTGTTGCAATATATAGATTTGGTTGTAGCATATAAAGAAAATCTGGAAAAGGAAGGATAGATATTTAAGTATATTCTTCTTTATACTATACCAAAAATCAACAATAGCACTTTCTTACAAATTAGTTGCAATGTGCAATCTAATAACATATTGTATTAGTCAGCCAAAGGGGTGCTGATGCAAAGTACCAGAAATCTGTTGGCTTTTATAAAGGGTATTTATTTGGGGTAGAACCCCACACTTCCCTCACCAAATTCTTTTGCCACATTTTGGAGCAAAATGGCTGCTGACGTCTGCAAGGGTTCAGGCTTCCTGGGTTCCTCTCTTTCTGGGACTCGTTTCTTTCTGGTCTCAGTTCCTCTGCTCTCTCCCCAGCTGTAGACTATCAGGCAAATGGCTCATCTCTTTTCCTGGGGCCTCTGCTGTGTCCAATTGAGCCTTCTCTCTTTCCTCTCTGTGTTTACTTCCCAGGTTCCAGTATCAAAACTCCAACTTCAAAACTCCAACTAACTTCTCTGCTCTGCCGTGTACTTTTCTCTGTGAGTCCCCGCCCACCAAGGGGGCTGGAACTCAATGTCCTACTGATGTGGCCCAATCAAAGCCTTAATCATTATTTTGTCAAGTAAAAGTGAAACCTCTGAATCTAATACAATCGAATGTGCAAACAGGCCAGTTAACAAACATAATCCAATATCTATTTTTGGAATTCATAAATAATACCAAACTACTACACATATCAATTAACTTTTTGTACTACCTTACAGGAAAATCTGCCCATCTATCTTGCATTTTAAAAATTATTTTTCTTTCAATTGTAGTAAAATATACATAACATAAAAATCATTTTAACCATTGTAGGTAGACAATTCTTTGTGTAATTTGACATTCAGTACACTGGCAATTATTGTGTAACTTTCACCACTATCTATTTCCAGACTATTTTCATCATCCCAAACCAAAACTCAGACTCTTTTAGCACTAATGCACCATCCCCCTTCCACTCACCCTTGGTAACCACTGTTGTGTTTTCTGTCTCTATGAATTTGCTTATTCTAAGTATTCTATACCAGATAATCATGCAATATTTGTCTCTTTGTGTCTGGCTTATTTCACTCAACATGATGTCTTCAAGTTTCATCCCTTTTGTAGCATGTCCCAGCACTTTACTTCTTTTCACAGCTGAATAATAGTCCATTGCATAAATACCACATTTCATTTATCCATTCACCTGCTGATGGATACTTGGGTTGCTTCCACCTTCTGGCTATTGTGAATAATGCTGCAATGAGCACTGATGTACAAATATGAGTCTGAGTCCCTGCTTTCATTTATTTTAGGTATATTCCTAGTAGTGGAATTGCTGGGTCATATAGTAATTCTAAATTTGGCTTTCTAAACCATGGATGCTGTTTCAAAGTAGGAAGTAAAGAAGGATAAAGCCAGTCAAAGAAAATAAGTTTCCTGATTTTATCCTTAAAATATGGAACTGGGCAGAAGGAATAGAGGAAGTAGAAAGGTAAAAGAAATACATTTAAAAATAATACTAAGGTCATTTTTGTTTCACTGTGATTTTAAATATCACTTTGCTGTATCTTTTGTTTTAATTTTATACATTATGTACAATTAACTAATAGTTCATTGAATTCAGCAGCAGAAAGACCCTGCCAATTCCTTCTCTGTTCACCAAATGTGCAAATGAGAGTGCTAACCCCTCTCAAACAGATGTTTTACAATATTGAGGGTAATAATACTAAACTTAAACATTTTATAAATTCTGAATTAACTTCCTTATTCAATAATGAACCTGGTTAGTTTTTCTCTTTTCTTTTTCTTTCGGTCTGAGGGGCACTGGAAACGTAGTTTTTAAACATAGAAAGGGGGCATCCTTTCCATCTTCTGAAGCTCCAGTTCGTTCCTCTTGCTAGATTTGTACCTATCAAAGGAAGGATCACCACATAGCTGCTGGCAAACCAAGAAGCAATTAATAAACAAACCCTTGACTGTGTTTTGTGCGCTACCTGTTCCTCTGTCCGTGGTGCTGAACCAGTTATTGTGCGGTAGGGCCTGGCTGACTAAACTGTGAGATGAGGATTGGCAAAATTGGCATCACTGGGGAGTGGTTAGGACAGTGGGATCTCAGGCCCCACTCCAAACCTACTAAATCAGAACCTGCAATTTAACGATGTTCTCAAGTGTTTTGTCTATATGTGAAATTTTGAGAAGCACTGCACTAGGACACAACTAACCACATTCCTGGTCCTCTACTTATATCACCTCTCATTTCACTCCCCTCCAGAGGCACAGCCCAAATGCTCCCTTTTTTTTAGCTACATAACATTTGGTGACACAAGTGTGGTGCTACCCAGAGGGAATAGACTTTGAATCAAACAATGAGTTTAAAATCTCAACTAGTATCTAAATGGTGAGAGTTCTGAACATCATTGTCCTCAGCCCTAAAGTGTGGATATTAATGTGTCCTTATAATGTTGTTTTAAGGAGCCAGTGATAATAAAATAGTAGTTGTAAAACACTTAGTTTGGCAAGCAGCAGGTGTTCAACACATCTCTCACCCACTGTGTGCTCCATCCTCTACAAAGGAGGGGCACCCTGTCAGTGTAACCCTCTCAGGCATGGTGAAACCACCATTGTAAAATAATTGAGTCTCCAGTTTCTGCTGAATGCAATCAATAGTATATCCAAGTTAAATTTGTCAATAAAATAAAATTTAAAAGCCCACCAAATTTTCAGTTTGATGTTTCTCAGGCCATAATTATGATCCAGAGCAAACAAAGTTAAGGTCTTTCTTGACAATTATATTACATCTGTTTTTATTAAGTTAAACAAGATGACTTGGCAGTTTGAATTCTAAAGTGTCTATAAATATCAAAATGCCTTAATTCTACAACCAACAGAAATCTGCACACACTAACAGCTGACTTTGTAAACAGTAATCATTTACACTTATGTGTAGACCCTAATTAAGTCACAATGTTGGTAAAATAGAATGCAGTTTAAGTTGTTCTATTTAAGAGCCCCAGGAATACCCTGTCACACATTTATTTTAGAACATGAGAAAATGTTAGCACATTTCATTTTTCAAAAGAAACCTCAAACCTTATAATCCATTCTGTTACAATAGTCATTTAATGAGTTTTGACACTTGGGATCATTGCTCATTGTGACACTGCTGATCTGGGAACACCTGTTTCTATAAGGGAATGAGCTATAATGAACTTGAGCAAGCCTGATTTCCTCTTAGGCACCACGTTCAGTTTTTAAAGTTACTGGAAAATAGCCTTTAAAATACCTTAAATATTATTCTTTTCAGCACTCTCATTTTTCAATTTACAAACACAGAAGAGTTAAGTGCCTGGCTCAGGATCATATGGCCATAGAAAGGGTGAGTTAGGACTAGAACCCAGGTGTCTTTATCCCAGTTCAGTGTTTATTCAACACTCATAAAACACAGCTCATGCTAGGATGATTTAAACCTCAAGTGATTGTTTGAGAGATTTTAGTATTCCCTGGAAGCATGTGCATTTCTCCCAGCCTTCTCATACTTCCATGTCTAAGGAAACAGCATTATGGTAAACTATGGGCAGATCTTCAGCTTTAGATTGTTCATTCATTAATTCAGAAAAATTTGCATAATGCATTAGGCATTATATTCATTTAGGTATGTACACAGGTGAGTGAGACAGAGTCCTTTTCCTCCATTTATTGTGGTCTGGTTGTGTTTGGCACTTTCATTAGCAAATAATTGCAATGGAGTATGAGAAGTGCCGTAATAAGGGTACAAAATGGTGACATAAAGTAGGAGACATCAAAAATCCTCCAGGAAGCTATAGTTCAGAGAAAAGCTCAAAGACATGGGATATCAGATCTTGGCCTTGAAAGATGAGGAAGTTTCAAAAGGTGGACAAGGAGGACAGAATTCAAAGAAGGAAAACTGTATGTACAATTTCCAGGGGAGTAAACCAGTGAGTGTGGCATATACTGAGCACTGTTGTTAAATTCAGTAGAGCTGGAATGTGGGAAGTAAGCCCAGAGCTATAAAGAAGAAGATTGGATGGATAGGCAGGGACTTGCTCAAAGAGGACCTCACATTCCTGGTAAAGGAGTTTGGGCTTTATCTTATAGAAATTAGGATATAATTGAAAGATTCCTTCGATAGCAGTGGTAGAAGTTGGATAGAAGGGATGGGAAACTCAGAAGCAAGTGGGCAAAAAAGCTAGATTTTTGTGATGGCCCAGGTTAGGGATGATGAAAGACTGAACCAGGACATTAGGAGTAAGGGTATAGGGGAAGGATACAAACAAGTAATGGCTAGCATTTACTGATTGAAAGAGTGTGAAATGAAGCCCATGGTTCTGGCTTAATTACCTGGGTTTTTCTTCCTTATGTTACTAATCAAAACCAGTAACTACATATGAATAAAGTAAACCTGGGCAGATGTCAGAAACACTGTTATGTGAGAAAATAAATTGTAAAGCATCTTGTATAATATAATCCCATCTTTGTTAAAAAGTGAGTGTGTGTATGTGTGTAAGTGTGTGTGTGAGGCATCAAAGGACACACAACACAATATCACAGAGCCTACAAGTGGGGAGTGAAATTGAAGATGAAAGAGATTCTTCTAATTTTTACTTCATAAAGTTTTGTTAGTTTTTTTTAAAGAGAAATTGTATTACTTTTATGATGAACATTAAACAAATAAAAATACAAAAAAAAACCATTGAGTCCCTTCCCTCTCTGTCACCTGTGGACCTAGCAACCAGATGGGTCTTACTGATAAATGACAGAGTTTGAAAGTTCATCTTCATATTTTCAAAGTTTTTCTCCAAAACTGACATATAAACACAACAAATTTAAAAATCCCTTAAAATTCATCCTCTAGAAACAAAATTTCTGAAATCCTTACTGAGATCTGCAATTTGAAATGAAAACTTCCTGAATTGTGCCAAAAGAAAGATTTAAGGAATCTTCTGGCAAATGCAAACAATCTACAGCTTCAGTATATTTCTTTCTTATAGATATGTGAAATAATAATTTTGCCCAAAACTTGGAAAAGACAAGATGATGATTGCTTGCTTTCTTTGCTATCTTGCTAGTGAGCACATCATGTATTCACACTCATCTGTGTCCCTTGGAGAAGATAAATTTTTGCCACTGTGTATTTTATTAGCAACCTATAACTGATAAGAGAACAGAAAGAAATAATTTGTTGGTGTTAGAGAAATTAATCTTATTAACCAGTCCTATATCTAGTTTAGCATTTGTTTTCCTACAGACAAGATAAATCCCTATTCTTCAAGTGCTGTCAAACCAATTCTTTTGCCTTGCTGCCAGATTCATTAATTATTTAAATAAAACTTTGACACATACCAACAAAACTTTTTGAGAACCATACTTTCACAAAGCTTATCCAGATGTACTCATGAACAATGCTCTTTTACAGTGTTTTATAAAGTATGCACTGTACCAGCAGGTTTTTCTTTCATAGATTGATCAACTAACTGGTAGAGGATTTGATTTTTTTTTATCTTAGGAAAGAAGACACACATAAAAGGTTGGTTCTCAGGGAGTTTAGCTTGCCTAGGGTCTAACACTTAATGAATGTTAGGGCTAGGACAAGGACGTAGGGCTCCTGTCGCCTTGATCAAAACCCTCCCCTGCAAAAATTGCCCTCCTCGTTTCACACTGGGAAAATGAGTACATACAGGTGGTTTGCCAGGGGCTATGGGAATTGGATTAATACAGGACACCCTCCTGGATCAGCAATTTTGCTGGATGATAGAAGGAAGGTGTTTTTTATTAAAATACAAAGATGGGTTATGTGATAGAATTTTTTTAATCACATACATTTTTTAAAGATGAAACTCAAAAGTTTAAAGAACTTTATAAATAAAATGTATTATATGGTTAAAAAAAAAAACTTTAAAGAAATTCTGTTCTCCCATCTCAGGATTTGAGATGCGCTTCTAGTTCATGGTCCAGTGGACATCAGGTAAAAGTCCATTTATCAGCAAAAGGGAGTCTGGTGGGAGTGTTTGTGGACCAGCTGCAAAATAGGAAGCCAGGCAGCACTGAGATGAGTGCTCCAAGACTCAGATTTGGGAGCATAAAATATGAATTAATTACGGCAAGCCGGTGGGCATCTGATTGTCCTTTCAGTTCTGCCCCATAGTTCCCAGAGGTGAGAGACTCCTGCACGGGAAAGGGAAGCTACTAGATCAGAGAAGGGAAACAGACTGAGGACAAGAGATGCTTTGATGCGCTCTAACATGAGGGAAAAAAGAGGAAAACCAAGGAGGCTGTGAGGACCTCAGGTCCCATCTACAAGAACATCTGAAGCCATAAACTTGAGAAAACAAATATTCATTCCCTTATTCAACACATATTCCTGAGATGTGCCAGGCCTTGTCCTGGGCTGGCTGTCTCCACCCTTGATGACTTACATCCCAGAGGGGCAGAAATCAATACAAACCTAACATAACACCAGGAAGTAGTCAGTGCTACGAAGAAAATGAAAGCAGGGCGGAGGCTAGAGAAAGGTCTGGGGGTGGCTGTGTAGACTTACACGGAGTGGATAGGAAAGGCCTCTCCAGGAGGTGACCTTTGAACAGACGTCTGACTGGAATAGGGTAGGAGCCTGGTTAGACCAGGCTGAGGGCCCAGCAGATGCAGGAACTCTGAGGTGGAGCGTGCTGGGCCTGTTTAAGGACCAAGCGGAAGCCCGGGACGGCTGCGCAGCTGAGGGAGAGGGTGAGTGGCATGCATTGAGACTGAAGGATTAGTCAGGGGCCTCGTCATCCTCAGCTTTGATGTTGTTGTGGGTTAAATTGGGTCCCCCCAGAAGTTATGTTGAAGTCCTAAGCCTGTGGAAGTGACCTTATTTGGAAATCCTATCTTTACAGATGTAATCAGGTGAAAATGAGGTGATGGTGGATGAGGGGGGCCCCTAATCCAATATGAGTGGTGTCCTTATCAGGAGAGGAAGACACAGGCAGAGAGAAAGAAGCCCTGTCAAGATGGAGACTGAAGTGACGCAGCTCAAGCCGTGGAACGCGGAGGATGGCCAGGAGCCGCCAGGAGCTGGGGAGACGGACGGGAGGCATCGTCCCTCAGAGCCTCCAGAAGGAGCCAACCCTGCTAACTCCTTCATTCTGGCCTCCCGGCCACCTGAACAGTGAGAGAATAACTCATCCAGCTTGTCATAATCTGACACAGCAGCCCTCGGAAATGAATACTGATGGCTTCCTGATAGTATCAGCATCAAGTGGCCACGCGTTTTCTCCATTAGAGAAGATGAATCTATGTCTTTTCACAGCTTCTCGTTGTCTGTAAAACCACCTAGACAAAAAAAAAAGAGAGACAACTGGGTTATGGAAGAGCGGTGAACATTCTTCAAGTTTAGAAATAGAGGTTGCACCAATGCCGGCACACCAACCCAGCAGTACGGAGGACGCAAAGTTCTGAAGTGCGGCTTGTCTGGGAAACCTATACCTGGCAGATTGTCCAGGGGGTCTGACTCGCAGGCTTTTAGTAAGCAGTTTAGCCCCCTGGGGAGGTGTGAAGCTTGCAGCCTGGGGTAATGTATGTGTTAGCTGATTGTGCACATCTCCCTGAGTGTCAGGTTTCAGGACAGTGATTCTGATTTCTTCTGGCCTCATTTTCCTTCTTACCCTTTGCTTCTTAACCAGTGTGTTTGAAATGGCTCACAAACAATTAGCCAAAGGTCACCTTTGAGTAACTGACTTTGCCTCTGTAATAAATTTGAGGGCTATAAAATCTGACTGAAGAGAAGGCAGGAAATCCCAACGGACACCCTAATTCGTTGCTGGAAAATGATTACAAATCGCATCTTTTCAGGTTGTACCCTCATTTCCTATAATAAGGGCAATGGTAGCAACTGGAATTTTGTTTCTGGAAACTCACTTCAAACTACAAAAATACAAAAATTAATAACCTAAGTAAGTAAAACAAAAATGTGTGTGTTAGGAGCTTAGGTCCTAGAAGGTCCTTCCCACCCCACTCTGGGTTTGAACAACTGCATATGCACAGAAGGAAGAGAGAGCCAAGCAGCAAGCAGAGGCTCAGCTTCAGTAATGGCCATGCAAGCCCAGTAGGAAACCCCAAGATGCAAAGCGATCAAAGAAAAGCTGCCCTGAAGACCCTGCTAGGGTCCATGTCATTCTACTCCCTCACCCCATCCATGGACACTGGGTCTCAAGCCTGCCCTAACCTACACACTAGATCTAAACAGTGAAGCTGGGGTGGAAAGAACAGGCATGGCCTTTCTGACTGACGGTGAGCACTGCATTACAGAGGTAAAGGTGTGTGGGCCAGAGCAACCACGAACCCAGAGAACCAAAGGGCCTCAAGAGGAAAACCAAAGTATTAATCCATTGCTTTGCTCTTTGCTTTTTGTCCTTTAGAAACATGAGGAAATGGACAACCAAGGTCACAACTTCTTCCAAAACATTATGATTTTAAACCATTATTAATTAGGCAAAGCCAAATATGTGCAATCACACTGATCAAAAATGATCCTTTTGGCTGAGACTTGTTGCTATAAAAGCTCTAAGATTCTCAGAATGAAGACACGTCTGTTACAGATAAAGCTCCCCATAGAAGCATATGCTTTCTTTGCTGCTCACAGAAACTGTCTCACCCAGGACAACTAACAAGGTGAGGATGGACAACCACCATACCAAGGAACCAAGAGAGTCTACAACTGCAAGCAAGAAAGTCCTATCCATCGGCCCCATGGGATCGAAGCCCCCTCTCAATTAGAGGTGGAGTGGCATCACCATCCAAGAATCCTCAGGACTGGAGAATGAACTGTGGACTAAAACAGACTTACTGGTATTCTACTAAAGACTTATTGAAATTCTAGCAATGGAAGAAATTTTATCATTGATGTGGAGGCAGTGGCCACTGGAGGTTCTGAGGGCAGAGAGAGGGCATTTTTGGTACTTGGGATTGTACTGAATGACGTTGCAATGACAATTACAGGCCATTATAAATCTTGCCATAACCTACAGAATTGGATGGGAGAGAGTGTAAACTACAATGTAAACTTTAATCCACGCTTAGTGGCAATGCTCCAAAATGTGTTCATCAATTGCAATGAATGTACCTTACTAATGAAGGATGTTGTTAATGTGGGAAAATGTGGGAGGTATGGGGAGTGGGGCATATGGGAATCCCCTATATTTTTTATGTGATATTTGTATAATTTAAGTATCTTTAAAAAAATAAAAAAATTTAAAAAGTAACAAGTTACAAGCCAATATATATACATACGTGTGTGTGTGTGTGTGTGTTCTTCTGCAGCTCTTAAAAAGAAAGAAAGAAAAAGAAACTGTGAAGTCCATTTGAAGCACAGGCCTACTCTTCGAAATGTCTGCTTTGTAACTCAACGAGCATGAAGACCCCATATACCTGGAATGGCAAGTTCTGGGGGCAAACTTGCTCTTCACTCTAAGAGCAGCTGCAGAATGAGCTACTTTGCCTTTGCCTTGACTGCATCAAGCTGGTGTTGATGTAAAAATGGGCATTTGGGGTCCTATTGACTGGAGGTCATTTGTAATTATAAATATGGAAGGTTTAGTTTTAGTAAGAAAAGCCATAACATGAGGACATTTCAATTCAACCCTCTCCTATGTTGAGTCATGCTGTTTAAAACTATGAAAAGGAAAACTGCTGAATTTTAATAGACTTTTACTCAGAAAGCCTTAATATCTCCAATTGACCCCCACTTCTTACATAAAATGCCTGTATTAATTTTTAATTGAGTCATTTTCTAGCTTAAAAACTTCTATGGTTACCAATTGCAACAAAATCAAGTCCAGAATATTCAGCTTATCATAACAAGCTAGTGTGCTTCTTGCCTTTCCAGCCTCTTCCATAACCCCTCTTATGTTACCAGTAAGACACCCTTACCTGAATGTCCTAACATTCAACTTGAGAGTAGGGCATAACCCATGCTGGGACCCAGACAGCAATGGGGAATTTTCTGGTCCAATAGTGACAGCCTGTTTTCTGCCTTTTTCTTCACTGGCTCCCTGAGTTTATCATGTGAAGTTGGCATCCCGACTCCTTATTGTACCACTTGGGGACAGCTGACAAATTCTCACCAGCCTGCTGTGAGAAGTGGCTTAGAAGCTCAGTGTCTGTATTTACCCTTTCAATAAACATGCGCCAAGGGCCTGCCATGTGCCAGGTACTGAGGACACAAAGGCATTCCAAATCCCACCATGTCTCTGGGGAGGATTCGAGAGACTTGGATGCTTTCCCTATCGCCACCTCCCCCCAAACCAACCTCGTTCATAATTTTGCCTAAGGCTTGTCTCAGCCTGGGGAATTCTGATTCAAGTCTATCTACGAACACAGCTCTTCCTGTCTTATCCAAAGCACTTCTTTAGGACGAGGAACACTCTCACATGAGGAGAATATGAGAGCTTGTTTACACAGCCGCTGGACAGGAAATACCCCAGTGCATGGTGTCCACTTGTGTCTGCCTGACTGAAGAGAGGAGACTGGGTATTTGAAGTTTGCCCTTTTTATGCCTAGGCTCCTTTACTAACACTCTCTCCCTTGAGGTGGGCCCTTGCCCGATGCAGCTGTCTTCATGCTGATGCCTATGCCCTCCTGTTCCATCCCCAAACACAACGCAGCTGAATCCAGCACTTATTTATTAAGTGCCTACCACCTCTGGGACCACTTGCTCCTCGCCCCTCCTTAAGAGGCTTAGAGTAATAGGACTGATTAATTCGACAGAAACTCATTCTCAGCCCAGTTTTAGGTCAGCAAGAATCTCTTTGCCCTCCATTTGTGTACTATTCTCAGCATTTTCGATGCAAACAAGTTGTACAGAAATCTTGGTGGCAGAAATGGAAGGGGTGAGTCTGGTATAGTGCGGCCAGATAGCCTGAAATGGCAGAAGGAAAATTCCATAAGCCAAAGGTAAAACTAACACAGTCTCTTTCTTTCTCCCC